>JAJAGP010003104.1:0-84640 GCA_025084515.1 Ancistrus triradiatus
TTTGTACAAAAACATAAGCCTATTAATCAGGCAAATAAACAACTGTGACCTTTTGTTGCACCAGAAATATCATCAGCAGAAAAAAAATGTGGAACAGGGAATAGATTATGCAACTGGAACGTTCCCTACAGTGCATAAAGTCTCAAAGAATTGTTTTGGAAATTCATCGTGTATCGTTGCTCTAGGCTCTTGGAGGACTCTAGCACAAAGGGAACTGCAGAAGAAAGTAGTAAGATCCAAACGCAAGAGCCAAGCAAAAGAGTTTGTAAAATAAGCACTGCTCCAAAGGTAGACCCAAATAGGCCACTCATAGAACAAAGGCCAAGTTCTCACACACACACACACACACACACACACACACACACACACACACACACACACACACTAGTTTTAGCCTAGTACAGAGTAGACAGAGCAAGGATAGAGCAAAGTCTCCATTTCCCAAGCAACTCTGTTTGATTGAAAGTGAATAGAGGGACAGATGTGAAACATACGCAATGCCACACACTAACTGATCTGACGTGCCAGCTTAAATGCCGGCCATGTTCAAACCGAATAAGATCTCACTCTCAATGTCAGACCAAAAAACTGATAACTTTTCCTGTAGGGTGGTGCTAGAAATGGTGGGTGTGCTTTAAAAGTAAAATCATCCGTCATTTTGCCATCATTAATAGAGAACAAAAAGGCATTAATCAGCAGGCTACAACTGTTGTGTAGTGTACTTACAGTATGTATGGTTTAATGTATGGTGTGCTGACACAGCAATACAGCAGGTAATGTTGGTGCAGCACACCCCCTTGTACATCATCGCTGTCTGTATGCCATTTGGTATGTTCTCCCACCATGTTTCCACAAGGGGTTTCTCCAAAAATATGCTAGTAGGTTGTGTAGTGACTTTATAATGCCCCTAAGTGTAAGTGAGTGATGCTTTGCGATAGACTTGTATCCTGTATAGGATGTATTGTGTACAGTGTTTCAAGGATACTCTCCACAACCACAAAACTCATAAAGTACTAAAAATAAATAAAGGAGTGATTGATTGTTTAGCTCTTGTGTACACTTATGTAATGTAGGTGACACAGTATTTCAGCTCTGATTGATTGTTTTAGCTCTACCCCTTGTGTACACTTATGTAACGTAGGTGGCACAGTATTTCATCTAGAAGGACATGATGCTAAAATTGCTCCCCCTGCCTGTGTGGGAGGTTTTGTGACTGAAACCGAAATTAAGCATTGTATCTGGAGTCAACAAGAGCATATGACACCCAGTTTAATCCATCTGCCACTGATAGCGCCGAGACACCAAAGCGCTCTTTCTGAAGCTGTGCGAGTGTTTGAAGCATGGTGTGTGAGTAATTGTCTTGGAATTCACACGGATCAATCACACAGAGCATTCATCATCATTAGTAACAGTGACAGCCACCACCAGATGCTTTGACGTACTTATTTTCCTCGGGCTACACTGAGACGAGTTTTTGTTCACAGGAATTTGACTTGACCAGCTTTCAGGCCTAAACCTAGCTTTGTCCATGTCATTACTTACTCTGTCCATTTATGAATGTTTGCAATTATGGAATTTCCACCTGCCATCTCTGTATGGTGTCACAGTCTTGATTATTACATCATTACTAGGGAGGGATTTTGAGCTGCTGATCATGAAACTCACCTTAAAATGTTTCTATCATGTTCCTATCATCTGTTAGAATATTCTAAACAAAGCAAGCTGTTTAGATCAGCCCAAGAGTGCCTGGGAATCAGAACTACTTGGTTCAAAGTTGAAAGGATGGGGTTTGCTGTCACCAGATACAAAATATGCAAAGCCTTGATGGATTTCACTATTTAATTCAGGTGTTTTCAAGAATTATGATCTACTGCCAGGATTAAGGAAGACAGTTTTGTTGGTCTACAAATCAGACAGGTCATCACTGACACGGAGTTTGAAAGTCTGTTAGTGGGGCCAGAAAAAATTGCATAGGAGGCATTTAAGGACATTGTCGAGAATTTCCTTGGCAAAAACAGGGCGCCAGACTACACTGAGCTGATTGACAACATGCTTAAAGCATAAAACCTTGAAGTGCAACATGTCATTGAAAATTCATTTCCTCCATTCACCCTTTGACTTCTTCCCTGCCAGTCTTTGTGCAGTCAGTGAAAGGTTGTCATCAGGACGTCGATCCATCAATGCTGGCTGACTGTTGTTGAGCGCTAATAAATGTCAGCTAAATGTAAATGTGATTATTTTAACTGCTGATGATTAAGCTGCTCGTGGTTACCTGAAGTGAAAGTGATAATTGGCATCGAGTGATTGTGACTATTTGAGAAGAACACATTTAAGTTTAATTAAGTGAGCTTATTGTGATTATAGGATCTGGCAGCGATTACCTGGCCGCTTTAATATCATTTCGGCTCATAGTGATTATTTGATTTGACTAATTATTTAAGCTGATTGGGATTATTTAAAATGCTTCTGATTACTTTGCGTAATCGTGATTATTTAAACTTTGATGGACTGGCATCCGGTCTAGGGCGTGCCCTGTGATTTTTGGGAACTGAAGGGGAAAAGCAAGGTTCAAAACCTTTTTATTCAAAAGGTTTGAAAAAAGGATTTAAACTGATAGAGATTTTCTGAACTGATAGTATTTATTTAAGATAAACCAGGTTTAAGATAGCTGTCATTATTTGAGTTGACTCTAAATATGTGAGTAATTGTGTGCTTTATTCTTGGAGCCAATCATGATTATTTGATTGTGATCGGGATCGTTTAACTGACTCCAATTAATTGATCCTTCTGTGATTGAGTTGACTGTGATTATACTGACTGTGATTAATTGAGCTGTTTCGGCAGTTTGAGGTGTTTTGTAAATATTTAACTGACTGATTATGTAAGCCTTCTGTTGGTTTTTCAGCTGTTTGCAATTATTTAACTGCCTGTGATTTACTTCTGGGATTACTTGTTGTTTGGATTGGTTGTGGTTATTTAATCTGGTCAAATATATTTAAAATGATCTCAGTTCTTTAAACTATTAAAAGTGTATTTGCCTCAGTCCTGTGGCACAGGAAATAGACACAGAAGGCCCTTGATAAGGCAGAACATTTACAGACAAGACAGATTGAACTGAGGCAGAACTCAGCCCTGGGAAAGTTTTTAAAAAGCAGAGAGTCAGCAACCAGACACGGACAGAATTGAGACCTTTAAAGTGGTGGAACTGAATTGGGACCTATAACCTGGAGGAACGATATGCAGCTCAAACCTCACCTTGCTAAAGGTGGGAGATAAACATTGGGGGTTCAGCACTTTGAACCAGTGCTCTATAGAATTTCTATCCCATTTCTGGCAAAGCGTTGTGTCTGAGGTATCTCGTCATCATCTCAGCAAGCCATTGACGTTGGTGGACCTGTTTTAGGTGGGCTATAGCCTCCCAAAATGTTTCTATAGTTTCTATGGTACTGCCACTTATGGGTTTTTTGTCTGTTTGTTTGGGGTTTTTTTTATCTATGTTTTTATGCACTGTTTAACATCCGGGACGTTGACTGAGAACAGGGGTGCCACTGTATTAACCATTAGCGTCAGCCAGCCATCATGTCTGTCTGCCTTACAATATAGTAAATGGACAGTGTAAACTGATATTGGCTTTAAAAATCTCAGTTATATTCCTTTAATTGTGTGTTTCTTTAATGCTGATCCAGTCTGTTCCTCTGTCAGTTGCTTACAGCATGCACAGCTGTCTTATTCATTGTACTTTCAGTGTGTGAGAGTGTGTTCGTGCATGCATTTGTTTGAGACACTAAAACAAGTGACATTCTCCCTTCCTGTGTCTTACTTTGATTCTGATGAGGGTTTGAATACCAGCAGTGTGAGCAATAAAAAGTAACTGTATTAAAAGTACAGTTTTCATGCTTTATACATATTCCTGAACAGTCTTTCACCATTTGGAGTTCTTCCCATGAACACATTAACCCTAATTCCTTAGCCCTCAGACTATTTAATAACCCTGTATTACAGAGGATCTCTGCAATTTACCCAGTGGTTCACTGCCTGAATCATCCAAAGCCTGTCCTCACTTGGTGTTGCTAATTTATTAGAACTGAAGATCGACGAGTGAGAAAGTGAAAGCGACAGACAGAAAGAGAGAGAGCGATGGGAGGGTCTTTAGCTGAACCCAATTATATGTAATGGCTTCTGCTCTTTCATATTATCATTTTTATCTGAGATTGGCATGCTGTCATGCAAGCCGGAGTTCAGAGAGCTTAGCTCCATATAGAAGTTGACAGAGACATTTTGTGACAGCTAGCAATAGGATGGTAAATGTGAAAAGGTTGTTGGTCAATCTGTGGGTTATGGATTTCACTGATTAGACAAACTTTCTTGCCTTCTGATTGGTGGTTTCAGGATCTTTTGGTAGTGTTGTAGTCCACAAGTCTTGAGACCATCAATGACTGGTCTCTGTTTCAACCTCATTTGGACTCGGCCTTGTGTCGGGGTTAGGTGGACTTGGAAATTGTCGTCGAGACCAGCCGAGTCCAGTGCGTCTGTCTGATGTAACGTTAATTATAAACTCAACTTTTTAATTTGAAACAGAGTGCTTTCTATCATTATTAAATATCAGTAATCCATTCAAAGAGAATAAATCAGTCCTTTCTGGATATGCCTGAATTGGCTAACACGGGAAAACAAGTTACTGCTCTTCTCGTTCATCATCCAATCAGTGTGCTCTTTTTAGTATAACTATACTTAGTTAGTGATCGTTTTTGTTTGAGAGCAGATTGAAATGGTATTATGTTTTCACATTTAGTCATAAAAATGGATAGAATGGGTGTTGTTGGCTATATTCAGTTGACTTTGTGGTGACTGATTAAGTTTGACAGAAGACATGAATGAGAATCATCACCGTCATTTGCTTCCAAAAGTTACACTGGCTTAGTTTGACTAAGGGGAGAATTAAGAAGAGAAAATGAGTCGCCAGGATTGACTCTATGAAAAAGTCATAATGAAGTGTGAACTAATGAAGTGGCTGTTTGTGATTTTCAAATTGGCTGTGCTGAGGAAAGACACATCTCTTGACTTTAAACGGGTCATTGAAATGGTGCTCAAATAGATTTGTCCTAATCTGTAAGCCACACCGAACTGGTGCCACACACCTCGAGTAAAATACACACAAGATACAGTTTGCTAATGTTGTTTGCAAACTTAAAATGAGGAAAAATGAATAGCATGTGAGAATGAATTGTAATAAATGCTTAAATTCATGCTATGCTATGCTAATTCAATGCAAATGCAGTAAAAATGTAAAGACCTGCTGTCTGTAAATCAATGCAGTTGTTTACTTTGGTGTTACTGCAGTGTATAATCTACAGTTCACGCCTAAATCTTCCTTCTGACTGCTATAGATATAATCTCCTTCTCTCGTTCTCCCTGTCACAACAGTGCAGATTGAAGAGGATAAAAGGCAAATCGTGACCTTCTCTTTTTCACGCCGTGAACAATTGCGCAATTCGGTAACATTACAGCTTAGTGTTTATTCCCAGGCAGAAGAGCTGACAGGACGCGTTTGCATTATTTGAGGGCGAAACAAATGGCCGGCGCTCGCTGGAGGGAGGAGAAATGGAAAGACTTTTGGTGGATTAAGTGAGAAAGGTGCAATCGGATGGATGACTCCACTCAGAAAATGCAAATGCACCCGAGGCTAAATGCTCTAAATTAACAGCCGGAGAGAGGGAGAGAAAGCTTGACGTCTCCTCTCATCCGAGGACAGGGAACTTTCCATCCTGTGCGCCTCCACGCCTGTTCATTATATCTGTCATTATATCTGTGCACACAAAGTGCACGCACACACACAGGGAAGTGGAGTAATTCCCCATTGTGAAAAACAGATGCCAATCATTCACTTGCTGTCAAAGGATGAGTGAGCTCTGTTTTACTAATTAGTTCATACACAGCTGGTTATACAAATAGCAGTTTTCTGTTTTTTCTCCGCCCTGTTATTCGGTGTTAATGCTGGTTTTCACCTACATAGGAAAAACACATTTCACTCATGCTTCTATAACCTTGGAAGACCACAGTGGCTGCAGGACACAGGGTCTTGAACCATTATTTATGTGCACTACACTGAGTTATAAGCCATAATCTATATCAATTCTAACATTACTTGTATGCTGCTCTGGGAACTGAGCAGGCAAGTTCAGTGGTCAGCATGAAAAGGACGTGCTCCTCAATAATAACTGAGTAATACCAGTGATATGAAATCACCATATTTTGGGGGAAATGGGCTTTCGAGAGTTTTCGGGTTAAAGCAACTTTTTCTCTAAACGCACATTAGCTAAAGGACACACAGTCATTCTTGGAAGGGTATAAAACGTTAATCATGTGGCAGTCTGACAATCATGTCAGAGTGCCAGCCATGTCTGCAGGCACCACCAGAGGGCAGCAGAGACACTCTTCACAGTATAAGAGAGCTACGCTGCCCAGAAGCCCAGAATGGTCATGTGGTGTTAACATATTTGGCCCTAACAAGCGATCCCTGGCTGGTGCATTATAGAAACTGGCCAAAAGCAAGCATCAGGAGTTTCTTTATTTGACATGTTACCTGTAGATGATTTGTGTATACGTTTGTTACTAAATAGTAAAACGAGCTAATAATACATGTGAGCCATTAACAGGTAACTAGGCACTATGCACGTGCAGTGGTGTTAGTTGTTGGTTTTTACAGCGGTGCTTGAAGTTTATGAACCCTTAAGATTTTTTTTTTATATTTCTGCATAAATATGACCTAAAACATCAGATTTTCACACAAGTCCTAAAAGTAGATAACAAGAACCCAGTTAAACAAATGAGGCAAAAATATTATACTTGCTCATTTATTTATTGAGGAAAATGATCCAATATTATATTAGTGAGTGGCAAAAGTATGTGATCCTCTAGGATTAGCAGTTAATTTGAAGGTGAAATTAGAGTCAGGTGTTTTCAATCAATGGGGAGATTTCTGAGGAGCTCAGAAAGAGTTGTTGATGCTCATCAGGCTGGAAAAGGTTACAAAAAAAAGGTTTACAAAACCCATCTCTAAAGAGGTTTGGACTCCACCAATCTAACAGTCCCAGACAGATTGTTGTGTACAAATGGAGAAAACTCAAGACCATTGTTTTAACCCTCCCCAAGAGTGGTCGACCAACAAAGATCACTCCAAAGAGCAAGGCCTTGTACTAGTTGGAAAGGTCCCCCAGGGTAACTTCTAAGCAACTGAAGGCCTCCTCTCACATTGGCTAATGTTGATGTTCATGAGTCCACCATCAGAAGAACCCTGAACAACAATGGTGTGCATGCAGGGTTGCAAGGAGAAGCCACTGCTCTCCAAAAAAGAACATTGCTGCTCGTCTGCAGTTTTGCTAAAGATCATGTGGACAAGCCAGAAGGCTATTTGGAAGAATGTTTTTTGTGGACGGATGAGACTCAAAAATAGAACTACAGTATCATGTTTGGGCCTGTTTTTGCTGCAATCTGGTCCAGGATGGCTTACCCATCATTGAATGGAACAATGAATTCTGAATTATATCAGAGAAATTCTAAAGGAAAATGTCAGGACAATCTGTTCCCATGGACTGAATCTCAAGAAGAAGGTGGGTCATGCAGCAAGACAACGACCCTAAGCACACAAGTCGTTCTACCAAATAATGGTTAAAAGAAGAATAAAGTTCACCTGTTTTGGAATGGCCAAGCAAAGTCCTGACCTAATCCAATCGAAATGTTTAGTCGCACAGGGGGGTCACACCAGATACTGAAAGCAAAAGTTCACATACTTTTGCCACTCACTAATATGTTGGATTATTTTCCTTCAATAAATAAATGACCAAGTATAATGTTTTTGTCTCATTTGTTTAACTGGGTTCTTTTTATCTACTTTCAGGACTTTTGTGAAAATCTGATTTTAGGCCATATTTATGCAGAAATATAGAAAATTCTAAAGGATTCACAAACTTTGAAGCACCACTGTAGTTTGTGTGTTTCAAAGTGTTTGTCTGTATTAGGGAAATCGTATTTGCATCTTCATCCTGTGTGCTGCACAGTACTTCATTATGCAGCCGGTGTTGTGGCAGTTAGCTGTTGTGTTTTGTGTAGTTCTGTATGCGTAATGTACTTATAAAGTGATAAATGGCCCTGTAGTGCTTTGGGGGATTTTGACTTTAGGTTGCGTTTCATGTTTCGCTGTCACATTACTGTACTCCAGGTTTTTGTAAAATATCATTGTGGTCTATGAGGATTTATTTTCATAAGAGCAGCTAAAGTTGACAAAGAAAAAAAACATATGCATAACCACGAGTGTGTAACAGGCGCTTTGACTGATCATAAGAAACCTACCCAGGGGTTCTGCCACTTCTATGAGTGACTGTAACTGATTTGTACAGCTCTTATGAGACAACGAGTGGCTACCCCGACTTTTAACTTGAATAAATGAGATATGCCTAAATGAGATTAAGTAGCTTTAAATTGCGCCTGACCATTAACAGCCAGCGACCTGTATGGGCGTCCCACGAAAGATGACATATTCCCCGGGTGTCTTTAGAGTTAGATTAGTAGACTCCGCCTCCAGCACGCTTTCCTTTCTGCGCCTCCTCTCCAGTTTCTTTTTTCTCCCATGTCTCTTCCTCGTTTTTTCTTTTTCGTTTTGAAAAAAGTAGCACACCCTTCTATATTTAAAAGGTTTTGGATTTGTAGTCACCGTGGCTCCCCTGCTTAACAGTAAGCTTAAGCTTTTTTATTCTTAATTCATGGCCCTAATAGGAGATTTTTACACACACCGCATACACAAGTCCCAAAGCACAGATCCATTAGTGACATCTGTAAGAAAAGCAAAAGGGGCAGCGATTATATAAGCAAGCAGGGCCTCTTCATTAGAGGCCAATCGACATGTGTGACTTGAGAACACAGCGGGCCTAGAAAATGGGAAGGAAGAATTAACCCCGAAACAATGACTAACCCATTACAGACAAATCCACTTAGCATGAGCATCAGGAATTTGAACCCTTTGGGGCAAGGTTTTAAAAAAGCCTGAACATTGTTGGTGAAAACATTTCATAAAAATGTAAAGACTGGTATAATATAAATACGCTAATTGATCACTTTATTAGGTACACGTTTCCTTTTGTTTCGTTTTCTTCTACAACGTTGTTTTTCTCCCTCCAAATTATCTAGGTCCCCCTTGGTGCTGGGCTATATAACCTCAAAATCAAATATGGGTATAAAATCGTATTACTTAAATCAATGCATATGAATTGAAATTCTTCCGTTTCCGGTCAATGCATGTGATTGGCCACAGATTTCACAATAGCTTTGCTCAGTGCAGAATCTATGCTGTGTTTATCAATGGTTTTTAATTTTCAATACATCCTTACAGTTTACGTGGTCCCCCCTTTTAGTGAAAGGTCCCTCCAGAAGCCCTATACAGGTTTCGTGTTATAAGAGAAACCCGAAGTCAAACAGGAATTGAATCCTCCAGAACAGGCTGGCCGGTTAGCCTTAGCAGCTGGTGCTTAAGCACCCTGAGTTCCCCCCATAGAGTAGTGTTTTTTGCCCTTTTTTTATTTTTTTTCTCACTTTCCAATCCCATACTCTACCTCTCTTAAATTACATTGAGATTTGTTCAACACTTTTATTATAAAGTAAGCCTTTGTGTTAAGATGTTTTGGCAAATGTAGGTTTAACATTCCTCGTTTACCTCATCCTGTTTTTCTGGATACATTTTAACTTTATATGGTTTGTTTCGGAGACATACCCCCATTCATAAATCATGGAGCACCCTGAACACTACAACTCCCATTAATGCTTATACGGAGAGAGTTGGATTTTTTCCCTTGTTTTTCTTGGCGGGTTCTGGAATGGAATTCATTCAATTTGTTATCCTTATGGGAAGAAAATTGCTCCCGTTTTCTCGTTGGTTTTTCGTTCTTTTTGAGAAGCGTTTCTGGAATTATTAATGAAACGAGAAAACACTATTTTTAATAAAAGAATATTTTTTTATGCCAGATTTTTTACAAACATCCTACAGTACTGTACTGTCGGCTTAATAGTGGAAAAGTCCCTCCCAGGAAGCCTATAAAGTTCGTTTTAAAGAGAAAAAAAAACCGAGAGCAAAACAGGAATTGAAATTTCCTCAGCAACAGGCCTTGCGGTTAGCCCTTTTAGCAGCTGTTGCTTAAGCACCCTTTAAGTTTGCAACAATAGAGTATAAGTGTTTTGCTTTTACTTTTTTTCAACTTTCAATCCATTACTCAACCAAAAATACATGATATTTTCAAATACTTTTATTAATAACAAATAAACTTTGTTGTTGTAAGAATTTTTGTCAACTGTAGAATTAAAGTGTTTTTTATATTTAATTCCATTAATTTACCTTAACCATGATACTACACTTACTCCCCTCCAAACTCCCTATCCCGTTAAACTTCAATCGTTTTCTGGATACCTTTAACTTTATAAATGGATTTTTTGTCGGAACGTATCCCCATCCATAAATCAGTCAGGGGGCAGCACCTGAAACAATACACCTCCCCAATTAATTTCATATAATGATTGTACAGTGTGGGTTTTTCCCTGGGGGTCTGGAAATGGAATCATTCAATTTTTTGTTATTCCTTATGGGGAAAAAATTGCTTTGGTTCTCCGTTTGTTTTTGTTTTTTCGGTTTTTTGAGAACGCCTTCTGGAATGAAAATTAATGACAGAGAAATCACTATGGTTGATAAAGATAATTTTTTCATGCAGAATTAAACTATTCATTTTTTTTTACATAATAAACAAATCTAGGCTGGCTTCCATGAAAGTTTGGGTCCTCCTTTTGAGTTCTGCTATGGTTTTCCTTCTGTCCCACATCACAGTTATTTCCATCATTTTATTCCACATTAAACAAAATTATCCAATCAGGTCTTTTGTTTTTACTTTTGTGGTCAGGTAAATTGCGTTGATGACTATATATTGTGTTCCATATGGAAATTACATAACGCATTTGAATTGAAATTCAGTGGCGAACCTGGGTGGGCCTCCCTTTAATTTAACTGAGTCTCCTTTTGAATTTTCCCTTCAGATTTTTTCCATATGACCTAAAGGACCTGGGCCAGTGCAATGGTCCGGATCGTGAATCTGATCGGCATGATGCTCCTGCTGTGTCACTGGGACGGCTGCCTGCAGTTCCTCGTACCGATGCTTCAGGACTTCCCGCCGGACTGCTGGGTCGCCAAAAATAAGATGGTGGTGAGTGTTTTCAGTTACCTTGTCACTTTGAGGCTGAGTTTTCACACCTATGTGTAAATGTTGTCACTGTGTAACAGTGTATACAGGAGGGTTTCATGTAGATGTCCCGGGGCCTGAGCCCTGGAGGTGACTGGCATGATTCTCTGTCTGATGGAGAGGAGGCTGGTCAAGGAATCTCCAAGTGCTGTGGTAGTGATTTACATAGCTCTGGGGGTCTTACATTTCTCATTTTTTAGATGGTTCTACGCCTTGATTGGAGTCTGCCTGTGGTAAATTCAGTTGACTGGACATGATTTGGAAAGACAACCACCTGTCTATATAAGGTCTCATTGCTAATAATGTATATCAGAGCAAAAACCAAGCTGTGAGGACGAAAGAACTGCCTGTAGAGCTCAGACAGGATGGTGTGTTGACACCGATCTAGAGAAGGCTACATACAATTCTGCTGCACTGAAAGTTCCCACGAGTACAGTGGCCGCCATAATTCTTACAAAGAAGTTTGGAACAACCAGGACTCTTCCTAGAGCTGTGGCCAAAAACCCAATGGTCACTTTGGCTGAACTCCAAAGATCTTGTGTGCAGATGGGAGAAACTTCCAGAAGGTCAACCATCAATGCAACACTCCACCAATCTGGGCTTTATGGCAGAGTGGCCAGACAGAAACCTTTCCTCTGTGGAAAAAAAACCTCAGAGTCCATTTAATGCTTTTTTGCAAACTCCAGGCAGTCTTTCAGGGTCCACAGACTTTCTGAATGTGTTGTAGGTTCAGTAAGTGTATATCGGCTTCATTTAGCCCTATGAAACCTTCAGTGTTTTTTGCACAGGGGCTCACTCCATCATGTGCATGTCTGTAATTACTGGACTCTAGTGTGTGTGTATATATAAGCCAAGATGAATTTTCTGTGTGTTTTGTAACATTTGGTGCCTCTGCTTTTTGTACTTTTATTTCCATATTTCGCCCAGCAGGCAGGAAAAGTTTCTTGAAGCTGAAATATTTCAAGGTGTGTTATTATCTGGCGCAGATGCTAATTTTTAAGCTCTACTTCAATGTCAGTCAAGTATTGACAATTTTCCAGTGAGCACCCTCGCTGTGCTTTAATTTGGTGTTATTGTTAGTCAAGAGGTGCCTCGTTTTCGAGGGGCTCCCGGTGCTCAGGAGAGTGGCGAGAAAGCCCGGTCTCATTGCAAACTCTCTTCCACCTGGTAATTGAGTTCTCTTTACAGTTATATGAACAAGCCTCCAAACACCTGAGGTATGACCCCGAATCACCTGCATGAGAAGGACCAGAGTGGCCTGGCTCGCTCCGGATAAGAAAAGACTCTTGTGACATTTGATTTATTGCTGAAATCCATCGATGTGGCTTAAGGGAGCCTGAAGACTAATGGTGATCTGGTGATTACCTTACAGAATACCTAAAATAGCGCAGGCACAAATCAGATCTGAGTTTTAAAAGTCTAATTAAATTAAAAGTAGGCCACCAGAACTCTGTGGTACTTTGTCTGGCACACTTGCATTCCATAAATAATATCAATAATGGAATAGCTTTAGTCAGTTTAGTATGTCTAGATACTCAATCAGTCTAGTACTTAAAATTATGGGGCATGTTATGGGAAGAAAGACCAGACTTACTGAGATACAAAAATAATCAGAATTCATTTGTAGTCTCATAACATATTTGTGAGAATAGATAGCGGGTGTGTTGTGGTTAATTTATTAAGGATCAGGCTGCAGCTGACAGCGAGCATAAAGGACACAAATTAAATAAATCTTTAAAAGGCCAATACAAAAGTGGGATAAAAGTTTAGTGTGCAGTTCTTAAAGAGGTGTCAACAATGTCGACAGCCTAAAAATGTCTGCTCTTTGAGTCCTACACTCGCTAACTCACTCGCTCACCCCCCTTTATAATTATAATTTATAATTTGTGTTTGTTTTCCGCCAGGTCTGCCCAAACCTATGCATGTTATCTTTTCGATTTCTCTGACTATTTCTAACAAGACTTTACCATAGTAGCACATTGATCTCTCTTTCTGGCATCTATAATAGCTTTTTCCCAGGGATTTACCATTGGTGAACGAGTGGGAAATCAGTTTGGCCATGTCTTATGAGAAGACGGGTGATATTGATTCCACATGATCTTCCATACTGATCCAACGGAAAAGAGCCATTTATTCACGATTGAGGGATGCGATGATGTTTCACCTCTGTATCTCCCTAAATAGCTGACCTACTTATGTCCCCTCTGCTGAACCCTTTTCATTCACATTTTCATTTTCGCGTCCCCTGACAGCCTCTAGACGCATGCAGATGATGGCACCCATTGCGATGAAGAATCGAAATGTTTCTGCATGTTTAGCATGTTGCGTCGTTGAATGCCACATTCCAGGAACACCTGCTGTGGCCTCCTCGGGTGGCACGGCCCTCTGAGACTGGTGCTGGTGTTAGAGCGCTAGCTGACCTTTAGCATTGTGTGTGTGTTTGAGATGGCCTCAGGGTGTGTGTCCCTCTTTTTCCCTGCAGAATGACACATGGGGCCAGCAGTACTCGTACGCCCTCTTCAAGGCCATGAGCCACATGCTGTGCATCGGATATGGGATGTACCCACCGGTGGGGATGACTGACGTCTGGCTCACCATCCTCAGCATGATCGTCGGAGCGACGTGCTATGCCATGTTCGTGGGGCACGCAACGGCACTCATCCAGTCGCTGGACTCCTCGCGCAGGCAGTACCAAGAAAAGGTAAGTCTGAGCTGAAACAGCATGTGATAAACCTAGAAGTCACTTTAGCTTGCTGTCCTTGGGTGGGACAATGGCACTTCCCGCCCCCCCAATGACCCTTATGGGAGGTGAGGCTGGGGAGGTCACCACCCAGTGCTGCAGCAGCGATCCCTGTCAAGTCATCTGATGAAATGACAAGGGCACACCTCTGCCTGCGACAAGTGGATTCCAAGATGAGCTTTCCAAGATGAGGGCAATTTAGAAACCAAGGTGGATACACCAGCTAGATGTGCACCTGTACTGGTGCCACTTGATGCCATTGTGCAGCCAGATCTCCATTCTCCCCCGCTGCACGTCTCTCTCTGGGCATAGCAGGGCAATAATGAGCTGAGCTGCCAGGATGCCACATGGCCCACCATCTGTGGAGTGGAGCGGGGCTGGAATGACGGAAACAGACTAGAAGAGAGTGTAGGGGCTCCCTGGGAAATAGAGGGAGGGTCATATGAGGTTCGATGCTGCAAGAAGATTGATGAAGATGGTAGAGTGTGACAGGATGAGAGATGGAAGCAGAGAGAAGCAGGGACAGGGCGCCTCAGAGTGAGAGAAGAGTGAAAATGGATATGGATGGAGATCAGAAGCTCTAAGCTGTACTACACCGAGCATTAAACCACCGGACAAGTAAAGAACCAGGATCAGAAACCCGACCAATGCGAGACTCCTAAATTTAATCATGATAAACATAAATAGCCTGAGAGTTTCAGAAATCGTTTGCATTTTTTACGTTTTTTTTTCCCATTTCTTCCTTTGAACACATTTGTATTTGTGAGCAACATGTGCCTGTAACATTTGACTGGCACGATTCAGAACGTTCCTACATTTTCCGAGTGTACAATCAACCTTCATGCATACGCAAACACCACATCAACAGAAGGAGAAAAAAAAATACTAAGGAAATAATCAATTTGCTCACTGGTCTTTTACTCCGATACTGTAGTAAGTCGATGATGTATGTCTTAGGTTATGAATGTAAAAACCCTAAGCATAGCGTCACATATCAGCGAGCTTCTTAAGCTGCTCAAAATATTGGGTTATAGGTGCCCATGTTGTATAGAATTTTATGTTTAGACAAGATCTTAATTTTCTTCATGAAGTCACACAGCCACTGTGAGGCCAATGTTGGGAGGGGTGATTTCAAATTTAGCAGATCCTTCTTTTAGCAAGAATGGAGGCAAAGGCAGTGGCTTCTTTGGTCCTTTTTGGGTCTCTGAGTAGTTGCATCAAACAAACCAAATATGCAGTGGAACCTTGGTTTGCATCGTTACTGTGGTAGCCTAGTGGTTAAGGTACTAGAATATGGACCAGTAGGTCCAGGGTTCAAATCCCACCACTAACAAGCTGCTTCTGTTGGGTCCTTGAGCAAGACCCTTAACCCAAAATTGCTTGGATTATAAGAATGTATCAATTGTAAGTCGCTCTGGATAAGGGCGTCTGCCAAATGACCTAAATCTAAATGTAATTCGTTCCAGAAGGCTTGTCGAGAACCGAAAACGTCGAGTACAGAGCAAATCTTTCCCATAAGGAATAATGTAAATTGAATGAATCCGTTCCAGACCTCCAGAAAATCCACATTGTGTAAGGCATTATATGCATTAATGGAGTTGTGTTGTACAGATGCCTGGTTTATGATGGGGATACGTTCATAAGTTAAATGTTTCACGAACCGATGAGTTTAATATAGTCCATACAGCATTAAACTGGACTGCCACATCGTTTGGGATACATGCTCACCTATGGCCCTGACCAGCATCAGTTGGGTTAAAACAAGAAAAAATCAGCAATGGTTTGGGACTGAGTTTTAGGTTTGATTAATTATACTTTGGGCTACTTTTGTCACACAGACCTTGAACCTTGTAACTTTGCCCAGCAGAGTGTTTAGTGTCTGATTTGTCCAGCAGCCATGAATGTTTGGATAGATTTGGCCCAACTGTTGTGTTCATGGATGAAAGTGAATATCAGAGAATGTGAGGCTGTGAAGAAATTACAAATTAGAGGATGAGGGAGAGCGGGTGCTATGTTCAGTATGAGAGAGAGACACTAGGGCTGCCCTTTCTCCTAGCTTGACTGCTTGTGTGCATGAAACTGAAAATCTCAAGAGTCCTTTGGACCTCAAAAGGAAACCTGAGCAGAATATTTGCTATGTGTATGCAGTTGTCTTTGAGGCAGGTATATACACCACAAAACAAAAGAAAACAACCAATCGTTTTTTGCACTTTCTGATCACCTCTGTGTGCCGAGTCAGGGAAGGGGGGAAATTCCTTTATTTGGTCTTCAGTGCAGCAGATGGGTTGGACTAATTTGAGATTCGAGACATTTCAGTAACCATGTCATGGCACTAGAAAATAGAGTAACTGATTTGCACTAATAGTTTACACTCAAATCAAAAAGCAAAAGCCTGGTTTGTGTAGTGGGGATTCCACAGCCTGTTCTGGAATTCAGTAGGCACTGGTACGGGCACAGGCAAAGGTGTTAAAGGCCGCATGGCACCGATGAAACCACTGGGGGCAGCGGGCGTGCAAGCTGCTATGCTGGCTACTTCTATTAAACAGGCCCAATGACAATTTTAAAGCCATTTTTGCACTAATGTCTCTGACCAGAGGGGGCAGCAGAGGGCAGTAATGCAAGCCTTTGTCATATCTGTGAACTACATTGCCGAGAATCCATGTCTTAGCCTTTAAGAGGTGCACCTAGCTGACACGCTATTTAAACTGGGCTAGAGACAGCGGTTTCTTTATATGAGATTCTGCCGGTAATTGGTGTGTGTGTGTTTGTGTGTGTGTGTGTGAATGACAGTCATGAGAACAGAGAATGTTTATGACTAAAGATAAAAGTTAAATCGGTTTGGGAAATTGGGGGAAACCCATCTCAGCCCAAGTTTTTTTGAGAATTACAGTTCCACTCTGTGCATTTGGAAGCGATGTCAGAAGAAAAACTGTTTGTTTGGAGCGTCATTGTCTGGTTTTCAGTGCATGAACAGCAAGCGGAAAACTTTAGAAGAAACCCTGGACATTAAATCGATCCCGAGTGTAACCCCTGCCTAACTACATGAATCCAGTGATTTATAGGTATTATCACAGGAGGCATAGAAGCATAGTGGTGGATCAGTGGGTAATGTTCCAGACTATTCAGGGAACATTGAAGATTGAAGTGTCAGCACGTTTTTGGGGACTTGATCATAAACCATAATCCTAGATGGCCTTGTTTGCTCTACAATGTTTTGAAAAAAACTGTCCAACATAATGAATAGTTGTCAATACCTCACTTTGGAGGAGAGACTGCTCTTTTGAGAGCTTATACTTTGAAATATGAAACTTGGCAAATTTGATGAATTTACCTCTCGACAATCTACCTCAACTGAGAGATTGCTAGAATGGTCATACGTTCTCTTCCTTGCAGTTAAAACACTGACATGGCATCCAGTTGTGGAAAGCCAAGATTGGTCTGTTCATCCCCCAAAGAGTAGGGTGAATGCATGCCAAAAGTATTGGGACACAAACCTGCACACAGCCAAAAGTATCGGGATGCAAACCTGCATGTAAGCAAAAGTATTGTGACACAAACCTGCACATAGCCAAAGTATTAGGACACAAACCCTCACGCAGCCAAAAGTATTAGGACGCAAACCTACATGCAACCAAAAGTATTGGAACGCAAACCCGCATGCAACCAAAATTAATGGGATGTAAACCCGCATGCAGCCACAAGTATTAGGGCGCAAAACCACACGCAACCAAAACTATTGGGACACAAACATGTACGTAGCCAAAGCGTTAGGATGCAAACCCACATGCGGTAAAAAGTATTTGGACGCAAACTCGTGTGCAGCCAACAGTATTGAGGGACACACCTGTATGTAACCAAAAGTGTTAGGACCCAACCCACACATGGCCAAAAGTATTAGGACGCAAACCCCCACACAACCAAAAGGATTGGGCCACATTCTCGTACGTAGCCAAAAGCGTTAGGATGCAACCCCACCTAGCCAAAGTATTGGGGCACAAACCCGCGTGCAAGCCAACGGTAAACAGAAACCACCACCGCATACACCAGAAGTATAAGATAACAAACCCACACTCTGTTAATTGCACATTTCACACACTGTTGTATTTCCTCAGGAAAATGCAGATCTGTATTATCATGTTGCTATACTCCTGGACACTGCACATGAAGGTGATATGACCATCGTAAAAACTGGTGTACAGTTTGTTGGGAAGTGCATTAACTGAAGTTTGTTTAAAGTTTGTTCTAGTCAAAGTGGTTTATGTATTTTGCCTTTGTGGGGCTAGCCATTTATATATATTTTGTTTATTCAGATCCAGGAAGACACACTAAGTTTGGTTGCTTGTTCAGTTACAAATTACCTTAGAAACACCCGCCATGCAACTAAACAGGGTGATATTGGTAGGTCATGAATCCAGGCCTAAAAACTGTAATATATTTTTCCAGACCACATGACTCACGTCTGGGCACTTAATTATGAGTTGAGGCAAGTATCCTGTTAATGCATGCATAAACAGCTCTGGTGGCTAAGTGGTAAGAGGCAGGCCGCAGGGACATGGCAGTCCTGTGGGTTGGGTGTGAATCATGGATGGGGCTTGCAACGTGAAGGTAGTGGTGCATTTAACGAAACTCTGTGAATGGACTGGTCCCTGTCCACGTTTTGACCTGCACCCAAGTGAATTTGGGTTTAAGTTCCAGACAGGTTGTCTGCTTTTGCATGCAGAACGGCATTCATGAAACAATATCCATCTTTCTTAATTGACATCAGAATAATCTTTTAATGGAAAATTATCCGCCGGTCCAAACATGAGCTGAACATGATCTAAATATGAACTTGATTTTTTTTTTCGTGGTATTTGAGGAAACCTGAACAAAAGTGCAAGTCTGAATGTAAAAATGGGTGTTAAAAGCTGGGTCATTATGGGCCTGAAATAACAGCGTACGTGCTTCCCAGTCTCCAGGTGACTGATTGACCACTTGCTGTCGGTACCGTGATAAACTGCCATCCATAGCAAACCTGTTCACATGGTAATGGGGCTTTGCGACATGTCTTATTTTGGTGCCAGCCCCCTCGAGCCAGGATGCCGCAGAGGGGGATATAGCACAGTAAAACAGCTATTCTATTTCAGGCCAAGGCCTTTTAATTCATTTCTCTTTTTTATTTGGCGTGGGTTACGTTGATTAATGATGCTTCCCTCTGGCTCCCTGGTCCTGTAAGAATGGTAGTGGATAACGAACCAGAGGATACTGTGCCAAACTCGGTGATTGGTGTGTTGGAGAGTTTGAGTGGTCCTGGTTTGCAGTGCAAAGAATATATTTCTACGAGCTGGCGAAACCTAAGTGGACTCTTAACTCGAAGAAATAAAGCTGTTTTTCGCCACAAATAGCAGCACATTGCCCTAATAAGCAGGAAATGTTCATTGGCTGCCTTTCTATTCTCCCTGCTAAAAAAGTCCACGCTGTTCTGATCACCAAGGGGCCGTATTCACAAAGATCCATAAAGACATGCTGAATTGAGTTTATTATTAAGAGAGAAAAAAATCCAAACCTACATGGCCCTGTGTAAAAGTGGAATGATTGGCCCCGTTGTGAAAACATAATTTAACTATGGTTTATTACCTGAGTTCACTATCTCTAGCCACACCCATGCCTGATTATTGCCCTTAAAAGCTACACATCATGCCGAGATCCAAAGAAATTCAGGAACAATTGAGAAAGAAAGTAATTGAGATCTATCAGTATGGAAAGGGTTATAAAGCCATTTCTAAAGCTTTGGGACTCCAGCGAACCACAGTGAGAGCCATTATCCACAAATTGAGAAGACATGGAACAGTGGTGAACTTTTCCAGGAGTGGCCAGCCAAACAAAATTACGCCAAGAGCACAGCGACAACTCATCCAAGCGGTCACAAAAGACACACAAAAAAACAAAAAACCAAAAAAAAAAAAAAAAAAAAAAAAAAAAAAAAAAAAAAAAAAAAAAAAAAAAAACAAAAAAAAACAAAAAAAAAAAAAAAAAAAAAAAAAAAAAAAAAAAATAAAAAAAAAAAAAAAAAAAAAAAAAAAAAAAAAAAAAAAAAAAAAAAAAAAAAAAAAAAAAAAAAAAAAAAAAAAAAAAAAAAAAAAAAAAAAAAACAACATCCAAAGAACTGCAGGCCTCACTTGCATCAGTTAAGGTCAGTGTTCATGCCTCCACCATAAGAAAGAGACTGGGCAAAAATGGCCTGCATGGCAGAGTTCCAAGATGAAAACCACTGCTGAGCAAAAAGAACATTAAAGCTCTACCAAACACTCATTAAAACCCTCAATTTATGATGCATTTAAATTATGATGGATTTGTCTGAACATATCCCCATCGTAAATCAGGGAGCACCTGTACAATACAGCTCCATTAATGCATATAATGCCTTATACAGTGTGGATTTTCTGCGGTCTGGAATGGATTAATTCAATTTGAAACACTTACATTGACAGTCTCTTTGTGAACTCCGGGCTCTAGCATAGCTGCTAAGCAATCTGCAGCCTGTGTTCTGGAGGATTCAATTTATGTTTTGCTTTCAGTTGGCTCTTATAAAGTAACCATTTTAGGGTCCGTGGACACTTATTTGCACTACAAATACAGGATTATAGATATAAAAATAAAGAAAAACTTGATAAAAATAGCTGAGAGCTTCTTTGAGGTGTAGTAAAGCAACCATCAACCATTAATTCAGCTGGGTGCTTCTGAACCCCAAATTCCGTTTGCAAGTTTAATTGAATTTATAGCTTAAATATGACATTTCTTCCATTTCTAATGCGTTAAATTTGAAAACATAAAACATATAGGGACAAAGCTCAAGGAATCTTCAAACCTCTTGTGGTGTTTCACTACAACCAAACAGTTAAAAGTGCCTTAAGCACCGAGTGAAGATCTGAAAAAAAAAAAAAGATAATTCACTTTCACAAAGCAGCAGAAGACTATAATCTAAATGTTTCCTGCTTACAATTTCCGCTGTCTGAAATGTCATTAAGAAATGAAAAGTTAAAGGGAACAGACTGGCTCCGTGTACCACGTGATCATCAAGATCTGGAAAACAAAAGATTATGTGAGCTAGGTGTGCATTATTCAAGAAAGCATTAAAAGAAATCCCAAGTCTAATCAGTCATACATTGCTAACTTCTTAATAGCATTGACAAGCACACTCACATACATGTACATCTGTGTGTAGACCCAGTATTAACCGGTTTCTGAAGAGGTAGCAGCTTTAGTTTGTAGGCAACATGCTTGCAACCCACTCAATATCTGCATATAGTATTTGTATCTCATTACGAGGACAAGAAAGGAAACGCGAGGAAGTGCAACAAAGGCAGTGGGAGAAATTATCATCAGGAAGACCCGAGTATAATCTCGCCTGAATAGAGGGTTCGATTACAACGTGGCAGTGTGTGTGTGGCAGAGGGGTTCCTTAAATTAGCTTTCTAGTGCGAAGGAGGAGGGAGACATGCCCTGCAATACAATTCAGTGCAAAAATATTCAACCCCATTTTCTCTTTGTACTGTACGTCTAGGGATCTGATACTGAACATATTCAAGCCTTCAGTATATTTCACCAGTTTTTGTTTCCTGTGAATGTTGTGTGTGATGTTGACTGGCACGACCCACATACATGTACATACAGATGATGATCATGCAGAAATGGTCTTTTCTGAGGGCAAACAGGTTAACACAGCCAACACTGAAAACTATCTCAATGTGGAAAGGTGCTCAAAGGTCTTGAGACAATATTTAGGCTTATGCAAAACATATAATCTATTATGCAAGCTTTATATCTAGGGGTATATATATATATACAATTAAAATATTTAGTGTGTTGCACAAGCCTTACTTACTTCCTTACGCCTACTACCCCTCCTGGGGCATAGGCCACCGACTAGAGATCTCCAAGCGTCTCGATCTTGGGCTTTCTCCTCCAACTGTCTCCAGGTGTATCCCATTTTCTTGGTATCAGCCTCCAGGTCTCGGCGCCACGTGTTTCTGGGCCGTCCTCTGTTTCTTTTCCCTTGGGGATTCCAGGTCAGCGCCTGTCTGGAGATGTTGGAGAGTGGCTTACCATTGGAGTATGGCCTATCCATTTCCAACGGCGTCTCAGGATCACGTCGTCTGCAGGGAGTTGGTTGGTTTTCTGCCAAAGGTCCTGATTACTTATGGTGTTCGGCCAGCGGATTTGGAGAATCTTTCGCAGACATGAGTTGATAAATGTCTGTACTTTGTTGTTGCCGAGGTGGTCCGCCAGGTTTCAGCTACGTAGAGTAGTACTGACTTGACGTTTGAGTTCCGGTCTCGGTCTCTTGAGTTCCAAACATCCTCTAGTTGTATGAACACTGCTCTCGCCTTTCTTATTCGTGCTTTCACGTCCGCGTCAGTTCCGCCCATCTCGTCGATGACACTTCCCAAATACGTGAAGGAGTCTACTTCTTTTAATTTCTCGTTGTTCAATTTGACTGGGTCATTACTTGTGGTGTTTACTTTGAGGATCTTGGTCTTTCCCTTGTTGATGTTTAGACCTACTTGCAGTGAGTTGATTGCCACTGTGGTGGTTTTCTCCTGCATTTGTTGACGGGTATGGGATAGTAGTGCCAGGTCATCTGCGAAGTCCAGGTCATCGAGTTGCATGAAGGATGTGCACTGAATTCCTGTTCTTGTATTTGCCATCGACATCTTCATTGTCCAGTCAATGGCCAGCAAGAAGAGAAAAGGCGAGAGTAAACACCCCTGACGAACTCCAGTTCTCACTTCAAAGGCATCGGTGAGCTGGCCTCCATGGACTACTCTAGAGGTCATGCCTTCATACGAGTTCTTGATGATGTTTACCATCTTGCCTGGCACCCCATAATGCCGGAGAAGGCTCCACAGGGTTTTCCTGTCCACACTGTCGAAAGCCTTCTCATAATCTACAAAACTGATGTATAGAGAGGAGTTCCACTCCAAGGACTGCTCCACTATGATACGGAAGGTTGCTATCTGATCTATGCAGGATCTGTCTTTTCTGAAACCTGCTGGTTGGTCCCTTAGGTGGGCGTCTACTTGGTCTTTCATTCTGTTTAGCCTACAGCCACAAAATTCAGCATGCTTGGTCATGGGTCAAACCAAGACTCATTATCTGATACAACTGGGGGCTCCTAAGGTCCCTGGCAGGGCACATCGGCCTGTCGTAGGGCACTGACTGCAATTCAGTCAGTTTTTAACTTACAGCCACGAAATTCTGGACTCTTAGTCCCGGGTAAACCCTGAGATGAGATATGATGCCCTAGGGGCCTCTGAGGACCCTGGCAGGGCACACAGGTCCCTTAGAGGGCATTGACTGTAATTTAGTCAGTTTTCATTTTACAGCCACAAAATATGGGAGGCTTGGTCCCAGGTACACCCTGAGGTGAGACATTATGCCCTAGTGGCCCCTGAGGTCCTTGGCAGGGCACATCGGCCTGTGGCAGGACATTGATTGTCATTCAGTCAATTTTCGACTAACAGCCACAAAATTTGGCAGGCTTAGTCCCAGATGTATTAAGCTCATATGCAATGCCCTTGGGGCCCCTGAAATTCCTGCCAGGGCATAGAGACCCCTGGCAGGGCATTGACTGTAATTCAGTCAGTTTTCGACCTACAGCCACAACTTTGGCAGGCTTAGTCCCAGATTTATTGTGAGGTCACATGCAATGCCCTTGGAGCTCCTGATGTCCCTACCAGGGCATAGAGGCTCCTGGCAGGGCATTGACTGTAATTCAGTCAGTTTTCGACCTACAGCCACAAAATGTGGCAGGCTGCACTTTCTAGTCAATCATGTTAACTGCATGAGTTTATCACGTTAATGACAAATAATCACAGTTACGTTTGCTCCCCCACCAATATATTTGATTCCCCACCAAAAGTTTTTCCATCAAAATAGCACTGCGAAGCCATATGTGGGGACAGTATAAGGGTCAACAGAAGGCATTTGTTATTTTTAAATAATTCACTAACCTGATTTTGATCATGACTTGTCTTGTTTGCTGTATTACAACATTTCACTGCGACTTCTCTGATGGAGGGATTCTGAGGCATTGAGATTATACCATTTAAATGCAAAATAGGCGCTTTTATAATAAACATGTGAAAGCTGTTATCTCGTGATGTGCGTGTTTATGTGACAAAATTGGCTGTCGTGCTGTAATGAGCAAAGCGTGTGAGGAAGTGTCCATATTCATTTGCCACACTCAGTAGTCCTGTAACCTGTAGGCTTATATGGTCTCTGTGGTGTGTAGAATGTAAGGAAGAGTGAATATTTGACCATTTCGGATAACGTTTTTAATCTTGATTTAGAGATGGTGTAATTAGCTGTAGGTGGAGTAGTATAGGAAGACTGCTTAAACTTGTTGGGTTCTAGTTCAAGATACCATTAACTAGCCTGGGTGTATTAGAATTAATAGGAAGCGTTTTATGATTAATCACACTGTAGTACAGTAGTAATCGCTGTCTGAAGCAGAATTAAGTATTCTCTCTGACTAAGCTGTATCTGTGATTTTTAAGACAGCCACAAGATAGCGTGGGCATAAGAGTTGATTGATAGATTTCCATCCATGGCTGTCAGTCATCCTCTTCCTCAGCCACCTCACGCACCCTTCTGTTGCCTTCTCACATCTGACATTCCCTTTACACATTGCCAGAAGCAGATGGTCTCATCCAGGTTTCTGTCTGTTCTTTCTGGCCATGTTTCTCTCTTCCAACATCTCAATCTATTTCCCATGTCCTTGTACCATCACCTAGAGGTTGACGAATGTAGTAGCCTAGCGGTTAAGGTACTGGATTTTGAACCATAAGGTCCAGGATTTAAATGCCACCTCTGCCAAGCTGCCACTGTAGGTTTGGATTTTTAATAATAAACACCTTTATTTAAAAACTGCATTTTGTGTTTACTTGTGTTGTCTTTGACTAATATTTAAATTGGTTTGATGTTCTGAAACACTTAAGTGTGACAAACATGCAAAAAAAAATAGGGAATCAGGAAGAGGGCAAACCCTTTTTCACACCACTGTAGATATCCATTCAGATATTCAGCTCTCATTTATAGTAGAATCCCGTCACCTTTCAGTCACCTTGTGACCTTCCCATGTCCTCTACCTCTGTTGTGTGTCTGTCAGTAACCAGGTTTGTACAGAGAAAGAATGACGGATTTCCCTGGTGGAGTTCATCTTCTTTCCTCTGGTGCTCCTTCTCTGTCTTTCACTTCCCTTTTTGCTTTCTTCCTATCCCTTTATTTTGTTATTGCTTTTTCATCTTTCCTCCTCATACGCTGTAGTGTTTTTCTCTCTGTGTAAACGTTAAGACAATTTTTTTCACAAAGGAGAATTACACTCTCGTGACTAAGGGCAAAAACAACCCGGTTCACTCTCAGCATGCCCCGCCGAGAGGTTCCCATGATTCATGTGTATTGACAACGGTAGATTAAGAAGCAGTGGGTCCTCATCTGTCTGAGGTTTCTGCCCTGAAACACTGTTACGCAGCTTATTCATCCCAGTAGGAAAATTATATTCAAATAGTCAAGATGACGAACAGGAGAAATGTAGTGCTTCAAAAATGAAGCAGCTGACAAGCATTCATGCTGAGAATTAGAATTCTTTGTTATATATAATGAATAGAGCAGTCCTGTTATGAAAGCAGTCTCTGATTAATCAATCTGAGTCTATTGTTTCAAGTAGGGAGAATATACCAGTAATAAATCAGTTCCTCTGAACTTGTCATTTTAAACCATTAATAATAATAAGGTGCTCGAGTGGTGCCAAGGTCTAATGCTCTGGCCCGCCACTGTAGTGACCCGGTTTCAGGTCCCATTGGTGCATTCGACCTGGGTCTGGCAGAAAGGTTTATTTAACATAAAGTTTTTTACACATGTGGCATCAGCATGAGCAGACTGAATGCTGAGCAGCATTTGGCTGGTGCTATGTGCCTTTATAAGCAGGCTTTAACATTCTGTGCATTATGGGAAATGTAATGCCTGTAGTACGTTTGAATGGCATGTCTTGTAATTCTGTTGAACAATACAGAAAGCTCAACATACAAAGCTTTATTGCTTTCTTAATGACTCTCTAATGACACCACTGTGCTTTCAGAATGGCATTTTTCAAATTATATTTTATATAGACAAATGCAACCGCATGGAGAAGGTGCTAATAGTAATGTTAAAAATGAAACAAGTGCTGGTGACAAAAGAAGGAAATTGCTTCAACTGGCAACCTTAGTGTTTCTATATAGATGCCAACAACAGAAAAGCTTCCAAGTACAGACTGCTTCAGTGAGCCATTCTGAGCTGCAATGACTGGATCGTTTTGAGATCAGTGATGTAACTTCTGGAAATGTTAACCATCCAAAGAATCCATAAAGAAACTCTTTTCCACTTTTAAAGTTTCTAGATGCCTTGCATTTCATGTTCATGTCCAACAGAATGACATGTCTATTGGTTTTAGAGTTCAGTTGCAAAAGGAAGATAAAAACAGTAAATAGACAGAATAGCAGACTACAAACAAACTGATATATACCCAGAAACATTACAGTTATATATAGATAGAAGCAATAGTACTTTGGAATTGAAAAGAAATCTCCAGAACTTCCTGTCAGTCCCTTAATTGAGTGGAAAATCTCACTTCTGTGGGTGTGAAAGGGTGTATACCTATCAAAAGACAGCTCTAGTGGAAAGAACATACAAGCAAATTGTACTATAACGTCAGGACTGGAGCACTGAGATGATGAGTAACAGAAGAAGACAGTCTTAGCAGTAAAAGACTCGGAACCAGAAGGCATGTCCACAGAGATCAATCAGGTAATCAGTGTACAGCTGTGCCTGAAAGTTTGCGAACCCTTTTTCTATATTATTCTAAATGAAAAGGATGTTCGATATTTCTGCATAAATAAGTTTGTGCACGTTTAGGATTAGCAGATGATTTGGGAATGAAATTAGAATCAGGTGATTTCAATCAATGGGATGAGAATTAGGCGTGAGTGGGTGCCCTTTTGCATTTAAAGATCAGGGATCTGTCAACGTCTGATCTTCAAAACATGTTCGTGGAAGTGTATCGTGGCACGAACAACAGAGATTTTTTAGGACCTCAGAGTTGTTGACGCTCATCAGGCTGAAAAATGTTAGAAAAACATCTCAAGTGTTTGGACAGACAGATTGCATTCCATACCATTGTTTCCCTCCCCAAGAGTTTCCCAACAACCAAGATCGCAAAAGCAAAAACAAGTTGTCTAATATTCTGTGAGGTTGCAAAAGAAGCAAAGGTAACTTCTATGCAACTAAAGGTCTTTCTCACATTGGCTAAGGTTAATGTTCGGTTCCCGAGTCCACCAGAAGGAGAACACTCAACAACAATGTTTTGCATGGCATGGTTGCAAGGAGAAAGCCCTTGCTCTAGTGAAGTGGACAAACCTGAAGGCTATTGGATAAATATTTGTGAACAAATGAGACTAAAATATGTTTTTGGTTTAAAAGAAAAGCGTTATGCCTGGAGAAAGGAAAACACTGCATTCCAGCATAAGAACCTTATGCCATCTGTGAGACACGGTGGTGGTAGTATCATGGTTTGGGCCTGTTTTGCTGCATCTGGGCCAGGACAGCTTGTTATCATTGTTGGAACAATGAATTCTGAATTATACCGACAAACTCTGAAGAAGGTGTCAGGAAATCTGATCTGAATTATTGTAAATGTTTAGGTGCAGTTATTGGGGTTACACAAGATGCTGAAAGCTAAGGTTTACATACGTTTTCAGTCACAGGTATGTAATATTGGATCGTTTTTCTCAATAAATCAATGGCCCAATTTAATTTGTCGCATTTGTGTAATTGGGTTCTCTGTCTCTACTTACAGGACTTGTGTGAAAATCTCATGAAGTGTAGGTAATATTTATGCAGAAATGCAGAACTTTGTAAAAGCTGCAAAAATATTGAGCTATCGGAGATTTGATCTGCAGGTGATTTGTGGAAAAACAAATAAATCTTAACAAATCATACAAATCTCCTTGTACAACATCTGATTTGAAGCAAATTTATTAACAATGCCTCCATTATCAATGCTTAGAAAATCGAGATGCTTCCAAAGAACAGAGCTGCTGCTTGAGGATCTTGGCACCCTGCTTTGCGTTTTCAATCCAATCTAGCCAATGTAAGTTTGATAAGAAAAAGAAAGCCTGATCACAAGTCTTATAAAAAGATGGCCAATATAAGTCACGTGGATGTCTGAAAGCAGCGTGTTGTGACATGCCAGCCCCAAATGGCATTAGCAGAAAGTGGTGCTCATTTGCTGTCCTGCACTTCCTCTCCGCTCCTCTAATTAACACTTAGCGGTTGAAATCTTCTGTTCTCCTCAGGCAATTCCCTGAACAGAGCTCAGAGAGAAGCTGTTGCTGCCTTGTCTGTTTTTGTTTGTCCTTCTGTAAGTTTAGATAAAATGAAGAGGTTTTGTAAAATGCTGGCCCGTGTTTTGTCAGAACACCCTCTGAAAACTTCTCTTTCTGTCTGTCTTTGTTTCTTGCTTTTGAACATATTGTATTGTCTTTCAAGGATGTGTTCCATTTTCATATGGGCAGCCTGTCTGGCCCTGAGCAGTCAGCACAAGGATAGAAAAATCGAATGTTTTTTACATTGTGGGGACATTTCTTTCGCTGGTTCCCACTAGGAAAATTGCGGGGTTTTTTTTTAACTCACTTTCTTTTGAAAAAATCAAAAGACCAAAAAGATCTCTTAGGTTACTGAGGTTAAGGTTTGTGTTAGGTGTAGGTGTAGCATTAATTAGATTCATTACCCAGCTAACAAAAAAACACTGCAAACGTTCTTTGGATGTTTTTTTGTAGGGTCGGCAAAACATTACAGGGGACGTTCTTATAGGAAGTTTAGAGGACCACTGGGAAACCTTCAGAGGACTTTGAGCGGATGTTTAGTCTTTTAAACGTCTCTTTCGATGTTCTTAGGACGTTTGTAGGACATCTAGAGGACTATAATGGGATGTGCATGGAACGTCCTTTCAACGTCTCTTACGTTTTAAGTTGTTTGTAGTTCACGTTTACTAACAAACAAAAAGAAATTAATTAATTCAGATCATATCATAATATGAGGCATAACTTGATAGGCTGTAAAGATTTTATTTAGAAGTAAATATGAAAAGAAACTTGAACTGTGATGTTTGGGCTTAGTCTCATCTCCACGCATTTCTTCGGGTGGATGAGTTCTGTTTTCTCCCAATATGTAATTTGGTGGTTCCTGCTCAGGTATATATTCATTTAAACCTTTAATGGGATCTACATTGGCTGCTTCCTACCTGCACATTATTGTGAAAACTAGTGATAGATGTTATAAATCAGCTGGTCGCCATGTATTGTGATAAATAACCATCAGGGGACCATATCCGGATGTTCTCGAATGTTCTCCGAAGGTAACAAAGCTTACCAAACGTCCCAAGAATGGACATTTGGGAGCGAGTCATTAATTCTAGGATAGGACCTGTTGTGAACGTCATTATAGGTCTAGAAACATTTGGATCTAAAATGCAAGTTCTACACAGAAAACACATTCACTGTATAGTTATATCTGCTTCACAGTCTGGGCTTCCCATAGTGTGTAGTGTTCATGTCCAGGTATTTTTTGAGGCCATGGAAGGCACTTGACTTCACCTTGATCTTGAAACCATTCTAGAATATTCTGAGCAGTATGTATGCTTCTTTAAATAGGTTTCCCTGGAGTGATCTAAGATGCTTCTTAGGCATGTCACAACAGGTGTGTTTCTACAGTGATCTAGAATGGAGTTGGTTGAAAATGTTCCCCTTCACATTATAACAAACTCCAGCAAATCACATTTACATTTATGTCATTTAGCAGACACCCTTATCCAGAGTGACTTACAATTGGTACAGTCTTACAATCCAAGCACTTGTGGGTTTATTGTCTTGCTCAGGGACCCAACAGTGGCAGAGGTGGGATTTGAAGCCTGGAACTTCTGGTCCATAGTCCAGTACCTTAACCGCTAGCCCACCACAGTCCCAATTATACCCTGACTTGATGAAAGATCACGTTTATGCCTTGTCTGATCCATCTAGCAGTTTGGGTCAGGGTAGCAGCTATTAGGGTAACCTACTCCAACCATGACTGCAACGATTTATCTCCACAAGCACCAAGCAAGTAATTACCCAACAAATATAGTAAGTTTCAAATAGGGGTGTGTGATATTGACAAAAATGATATCTCGATATTTTGTGGGATTTTGTTGATATTGATAATAAGAAGATGCTTTTCAGCATTTAACAATGTGTTTGCTAAGTCTTACATTGTGCTAACTTGCGCTTGGTAAAAGGATATTCACTGTTTTTATTTTTACTAATGACATCAATAGAAGTAACAATAAAGGAGAGTGACACTCAGTATTGTACCCCAGAATTCAATTGGCTGAGTGACGTTCTAGGAGTGCCAGTACTGCAGAAATCCTAGATCCACTCTCTCACTCACATTGTGTTGTGTTGGGACTGTGGTAGCCTAGTGGATAAGGTACTGGACTATGGACCAGAAGGTCCAGGGTTCAAATCCCACCTCTGCCAAGCTGCCACTGTTGGGTCCTTGAGCAAGGCCCTTAACCCACAATTGCTTGGATTGTAAGACTGTATCAATTGTAAGTCACTCTGGATAAGGGCGTCTGCTAAATGCTGTAAAGATTCAAGATTCAAAGCTTTATTGTCATATGTACAGTAGGAAACGTGTTTCCCTGTACAATGAAATTCTTATTTTGCTGTCCACACATGATGTAACAAGGTACAAATATTTAATAATAAATAAAGTCAAAATAAAGAAATAAAAGTTATAGTATAAAAAAACACCCTGAATATAAGTTATTTACATTGTGCAAGAAAAGTAAATTTAATGTAATGTAAATGGTAGAATAGTAACAACCTGCCTTATTAATCGGACCCTTTTTATTCGCTGAATGTAAATGCTCTTTTTTAATAAATTAAAATTTATCAATCAATGTGTTTATTGCCTGTATAATAAACAGATATTGGGAAATTCTGTTCCTCGACTATTGTGACTGAAGGCCATAGTCTGATGATGATGTTTTAGCAGCGGATGTTTTCCGTCCTCTTTATCTTAAAATCTAACAACAAACGGCGATAACAGAACTGTGGTATAATCGCAATATTACCCTCCAGGTTCGCGCTATAACGTGAGATATTGGCACGGATGCCGAGCACTCCCTCTCATGTATTATTGCTTAAGTGTCGGCTCGCGCATCGTAAAAAAATAAAGGTATTATCATAGACGATACATATTGCAAACCCCAGTCTCAACCTATTCAATTGCGAAGTCCCTTTACGCAGCATTTCCACTCTGGGACACGTGTGTATATAAACCCAGTTGCATGAGCTCAGTGAATTAAATAGAAGGACTGTCTCTGAATATATATACTACTAATAAAATGTTCAAGTTATTATTCAAGAGACATATCTTGAAGTTACTGTAACAACTTTGTAGCAAGTCTTCAATGAGTAGCAACAATGAATCTGGATGGTAGTGTGGCCATGCTGCCTAAAACATATTAATTCTGGTGGTTTCATTTTGACCTGCGTGGTGGATAAATCTTGGTGGATAAATTAACATCTGAATGCAGCAATTGAGAAGTGGGAGCGGGATACACAAGAATAGAGGTGGAGAGAAAATACCTCGGAGTTGTGCTGTAAGATCTGTGTGTGTGTGACTTGCAGTTGAAAAATGCTGATTAGTTATGATTGTGTGTATTTGTGTATGGATAAGTTTCTGTGTGTGATTAGCCCCCTGTGTCTGTAAAAACCCTCAGACGAAAGAAAAAGGGCCAAACGTGCCTCGGGGTGAGGCGAAAACACAAAATAAATGTTTATAATTTATAATGAAGCAACTGACATCTCTTTCAGTGCATAAATTATTCATGTTTTTATTCTGTAAGGAAATTTGCATTTAGTGTTGGTAGGGCAAAGGCAGAGGAGAGAGGGTTAGATGGTGGACTAAGAGGTCTAGGGTTATGCACATATTGTACAGTGCTTCTCTGTGTGTGTGTGTGTGTGTGTGTGTGTGTGTGTGTGTGTGTGTGTGTGTGTGTGTGTGTGTGTGTGTGTGTTCCTTCATATTGGCTCCCTCCTGGGAGGTAAGTGCTGAATTGAGTTGACTGACAGAAAGACGGCGGTTCCCCTGTGACAGAAACGTGATTACCACTCTGAGGCTAATAATGAATGGATTTCTCTCCCAGGAATCAGGAGGACGTTCCTCACCTCTGGGGCACTGGATGAGAGACAGACAGGCAGAAAGTCACCGAGAAATATGCATACAGAAATGCAAACCGATAAGAAGGTAGCCGCATTGCCCGCACGCCCGGCGGCTCCTAAAACCCCCCTACCCCTAGGTCGCCCGGCAGGCCCCATCGCCCGAGGGCAGCTTGTCCCGATACCCGACGCTCCCCGGGCCTTCTACCCCCCTGACCCCGTGTCGGTCGCCGACCGCCAAGAAAGCAGGCAGTGGACTGACAAAGCAGAAAATCATTCAATTTTTGTGCCCGCAACAATTAAAATATTAGAATTATCGTTTTTCCCTTTGGGTCAACCTATTTTTGGGTTGATCCAATGACAATCCCATTTGATCTTTTTTGTTGGGGGGGCAGATAAGAAAGAGAAAGAAGATTTCAAATGTCCTGGGCCCTTTTTCAATATGGTTTACTTATGTTCTTGTGTTCTTGTTGCAACGTCATCAGTCGCAGCCCAAGTACTGTCTCCATTTCAAGTTCGCATCTAACCAAGTTACGCTCCACAATCCCTGGATGTGTGTTCTTTGCTCCGCCCAATATGAACGAGGATTGCCCTCGGAGCAGGATGTGGGACTTGGACAGCGAAAAATATCCCATTTAATGCATCGTCAGCTCGGTATAATGGCGGATGAGAGGATCCAAAATGGATGTACATTGTTCAGAGTAATAACTGTTATTGTGGCCACAAGAATGAAGTAACGATTTTTAGGCGAGAGAGAATGTAGTTCCAAATTCAACTAGGTGGTCACGTTTATCAGATAAAGCTTACATAAAAGAAATGCTCAGACGATTTCGGAGAGTAGCGTAAAGTTTATTGACATATTTATTATGCATCTTATATGTATTATTTATGAAGCTGTATTCCAAAATATGAATGTCTGATATAAATTGAAGTTCAGAATTTAAATTACTTTCTAAAATCAGACTGTTCGGTGCTCGCGTATGTGGGGAAAGTTTTTATTTATGCTTTAAAATGAGAATCGTCCGTTGTTTAAACGTAGATTAAATGTCAATGGAAAGTAAGAGAAATGAGCACTACTTCCACCACGTGACGGCTTTATACAAGATGTTTTAGGATTTTATTTTATCTAGGGGTAAAAAGTAACACTGGCTTGTCTCCATAGGCCAAGTACTCTTGCTGTTCCAATTGTAGCATAACCCACTGAGTCCTCCCATCATCGGGAGCATGAATCGCAAGTCCAACTTTCCTAGTCCAAACTTGCGTTACTTGGTATGAGAAGAAACGGCCATGGTATTTTATACAGTCCATGTGAAATGTTATTTCTAATATAAATTTAAATTGGTCTGTTCATGATTGCCAAACAAGGTTCCCGGTGTCTTTGGAGGTTAAACAGCCCACAACCTCACAGACTTTAAATCATTATTAACAGTTGGAAATCAGCTTCTTTTTTAGTTTAGTTGTTATTCTTCTACACCAGTTTCACCTTTTGATATTGTTTTCTTTGTTGTTTTTTTTAACCAAAAAGCTCAATTTTTCATTTTCATTGAACCTTGGAAATTTGTTCCATTCAATCCCACGAGTGTTTAAGCAACTCAGGTGCTTGTGTTTGTAGTTAGATGATAGCCCCCCCCCCCAAAAAGCCAAGCTGCCATGGTCAGAAGGCCTTAAACAAGATGCTTAACCCACAGTTGCATGTTACTGCATCAGGCCTAAAATTGCTCTAAATAGAGGCATCAGTTACATGTAATTGGACACATACAGAGAGGCAGCCAGATTGAATTTACAGGACCCCAGATTAATAGAAAGTCCAAACAGACCCAGGGACGGACATACACGGACAGACAAGAGAAGAAAGTCAGGTGAGATACAGAGTTCAGTTGCTTATGGTTGGCTTTACAGAAGTCATTTAGAAACTGGTCAGAACAGGGTCTCACCCGAAACCCCAACCTTCCAGTGGAATTCAAAGTGTTACAATGGATATGTTTTGTTAACTGCATTATTATGTAAATTGTTTCTATCGTGTTTTCTAGTCAGATCTTTGGTGACTCAAATGTGACTGTTAGATAAAAGCGTGAAATGAAAAGCAGGACGACCGAAGGCTACAATAATGGTGAAATGGTGACAAGATTAATGGCTCTGTTTTGAAGATGGGAAGCAGGATGAGATTAGTACAGTGCAAATAATTTGCGTCTGATTTGCTATTTGTTTTGACAAGACTATTGGACTAAGATGTTATGCATTTGAATCGAAATTTGGGTCTTTGTGCGAGGGTGGAAGGGATAGTGTGTGTACACTCCTGGAATATGATCAAAGGTCAGAAACTGATTAAAAATCAACGGGCACTTCAAGAGGTGAGCTCTCTCTATCTCACTCTCTCTCATGCATGGTCTGACTTCATTGGTATGCACAGATCTGGTCTTTTTTATCATTCAGAGAAAAGCAACCACAAAATGCGGTAGATAAAGAAAATGTACTTATTTTAAAGCACAAATTAGACATATAGTGAGGAAAAGCCGTGTCAAAGTCAGATTTACTTCTAGAGCAATTTTTAGAATGGGGCATCATCTCAAAGCAGCTTTAAAAAATTTTATCTACTATTGTCTAGATCCAAAGCCGTAATTGATCTAGCCTAGGGCAAAAGCGGCTTGGAAAAACTCCCTAAATGTTACGTTGAAGTAACCTTGGGAGGACCAAGACTCAAAAGGGTCCTATCCTCCTTGTTCAGACTAGGTGATTTAATTAATACATTTATAGTAATAGATAGGGTTGGTTATGAAGAGTTTGTCTAGAGCATAAAACTATGGCACATAAGACAGTAGTGTAAATAAATAAATTCACTAGTCAGACACATTCATACTAGGACAATTTGGAGCAATCAATTAACCTAATGTCTTTGGAATGTGAGAGGAAACTACCTGGAGTAAACCTACATTGATACGGGGATTACATGCAAAATCCACAAGGCGAACTCAAACTCTGGCGATTGAACCAGGGATGTCTGGAGCTGTCAGGTGAATGTGCCAACCACTTGTGCCACCTTGCTGCCCATTTCTGACATTTCATTAATCCAAGTAATGTAAATGTCAGTAAGCTATCCCTGTTATGCCAGTAAAACTAATACTCAAACCTTCTAGTTATCATCAGCTTCTAGTGTTATGTATTGCTAAATAGCCAAAGAAACACATCAGAGTTTTTTAAATACCTACCCTCATCTGCAGTTTTGCCATTATTAGTGTTGATTTCTGTTTTAGGAAAATGTCCAGGTTGGAAATGCAGTCAGACAAAAAGTGTTTAGCAAACACTTACAGGTTTCTGCTGACCGTAGATAGGATGTTGGCATCCAAAATAAACTCTACCCCACTCAGCTCTTCTGGTCTCTGAAGCTCGGGGCTGATGTAGTGATTTGTGCTGGTCTGCGCAACCAGCAACATGGTGCATCTTTGTAAAGCTTTTAGTGCCTGCACTGAACACTGAGGTTCCTAGTGACGCAGTTCCCAATTCCGTGGTAAGTCATGCTTTTAGGGGAGATACTTAGATGGCCTGTTGGATCCCGTGTTTTCTGACCTAGGCAGCCCACAAGAAATGATTGGGTTGTGTCTTATATCACAGGTTTTGCATTAGAACCTCAGATACTTAAATGCATGTGCACAAGCACTGAAGTGCGTTTTCCATAACATCTCCCCTTTGAGGCTACCTATATATAAATGGGCGTGTGCTTTGTTTGCTGCAAATTGGTTTTCAGTCAGGTTCGTTTTACTCCGGCCCATATGGTTTCTATACATTAGGGAGATTTCATTTTAATTTTGGCCCAATATTAGAGTGGGGATCCCTATGTAGTTCCACACATTTTGAATAAGTAAGAATGAGTAGGAAAATACAATTCATTTGTTCCCTACCGACAAATGAAAAAGGACCAAAGGAATAAGACTCGGAGGACTTGACGAAAGAGTAAAAACAGAGATGCACTATTAGATCTTATTACGGGTTAACAAATGAGAGCGAAGCCTCGTGAGACGTCCAAAAAGAAAACCGCAATTAGATTGTGATAGCCTGTGAGAGTGAGGAGCGTTCTTCAGCTTTAATTGCAGCTTGCGTAGAGAGAAAGGGAAAGGAAGAAAAAGAGGTCAGCTTATAGCTCTGGATATTCCTCACAGGCACTCTGAAGTGTTTGTGCCCCGTTTTCCAGCTGGTTACTTTGGCAGACATGTTCCCCCCTCAGTTTGGGTCCACAGGTGTATCTATGGTAGGGGTTGAGTCGGGGTCAGTGACTGATAGGTTTTCTACATATACAATACAATCTAAGTTTAGTTAGCAATTGACCCGCTCTAAAAATTGCCAGTAGTGAACATGACCTTCTAAATCACTAATTATCTGTATGGTACAAATAAATTACTGTATTGAATCGTAGAAAGATGAGTGCATGCTGAATTGCTTGATTTCGTTCGTATTATTTATTCATAGAAAATGTTCTATTTAAGAAATTCAGCACACATTTGGCCTAATTCCCATTGCCTTCTCTGTGATTTTTCCATGTTTTGATTACCTGGCTAAGGGAGGTTTGGTGTGTGCTAACCACCGACTTTTTACACTACAGTCAAACACGAAATGGCCGGAAAGCTCTCTCTCCTTCCAAGTGTTTCTGCAGAAAAATTGTGCGATATAGGAAATGTGAAGAAAGAGGTCTGATTGCGAGCAAACAACACTGGTTTCGGGGGGCAATGGACACTTCATTATGCATTTTAGCCAGAGAAAGTCCTTTGAAGGGTTGCGCAGTGCCAAACCGTTAGTGCCAGACCAGACTTTTTTGGAGGCTGTTAAAACCTTCTTATGTAGCGAATTGTCCTTTGGGGGTCTGTTTGCAATATGAAGAAAGCTATACGATCACCATTTGAGGTTTGAGGCAAAATGATGTACGGTTATTCAAAGGGCTTACATTCATACGGCTACAAACTGTTTCCCAGAAAGTTGAAATATGGAACACAAGTGGCTTTCGACCGGGACCAGCAACTATTGCACAAACAATGGAACCTGTGATCAGGTTTAGGCAAACTGCCAGGTCACTTAATTACAATGTCCACCATGTGATATTCAGTAGGATTTGGGCATCAGTCGTATGAAAAAGTTTTGGGCACCCATATAATTTCATGATTTTAGTTTTAAAATCATGGGTTTGTTCAGATCAGCAAACTTGAGTGTTTAGTTTTTAAAAATATATCATATATGCAGATGTGAACCACAGTGACTATTTGAGAAGTGAATGAAAAAAAAGTTATAGGAGTTACAGAAAAGTGGCAGTAATTATTCAAACAAATTAGCAGGGGCCAAATTTGGGGCACCCCAACAGAAAAAATGACATCAATATTTAGTAGATCCTCAATTTTGTAGAAATTAACAAGCCGTCAACGCTTCTTACAGCTTTCCAAGTCTGGATTCGGTTGGAAGGTGCTTTGGACCCCTTCTTCTTTAGAAAAAACATCTCCAGTTCCAGGTTCAGGGTTGATGGTTTCCGAGCATGTGGGACAGCCCACATTTTCAGTGTAATATTAAGTCTGGGGACTGAGATGGCCATTCCAGAACGTTGTACGGTTCATCTGCATGAATGCCTTAGTAATTTGAGCAGGGTTTGGCCGGTCCCGCGGGGTCGTGACCTCGGTGTCCGTTGCCACTTTCGGTCACTGATTCTGAAACATTTGTTCTCAAGAGTCTGGCGGATATTAACTGGAAATCCATGCGACCCTCACTTAACAAGGGGATTCAGAACTGCACTGCCCAAAACAGTCCCACCAGCATGATGGAACCGCCCACCAAATCTTTTACTGTGCCCCCCGGTGGCTAGCAAAGTGTTCCGCTCTCTGGGATGCTTGTGTTCTTTTTCCGCCCTTGTTATGTCCAAATAACTCAATTTTAGTTTTCACATCAGTCACAGCACTTTATTCCAAAATGAAAAGAGGCATTGTCATGTGCTGTTGTTAGCACACCTTCAAGTAGTGACTCTCTGTTGTGGCGTCTGTCTGCAGAAAAGGCATTCTTCTGCCGTACTCTCCCATTACAGACTCTCCTTGTGCAAGTGCGTGTATAGTGACCCCGAGGAACAGTGACAAAATCGCAGCAAGATGAGGTGAGGTCTTTGGAGTTGGTCTCGGCCTGACTATGAATTTCTCCACCCATCCGTCGCCTCTGCCGATCTGAGATTTTTTCTTGGTTGCCACTTCGGGGGAGTTCTTAACTAGAACCCTGTTGCCTGTGGTTTCTTCCATCTGCCCCCCTCACTAGGTTCATCACAGTGGAAAACTGAACAGCTGAAAATCTCTGAGAGAAGCTTTCTCCTTCCCTGAACCCATGACCCCCCCATGTACCGAACACACAGCCTGCTTCGATTTCTCAGGCCCACCCACCCCATTTGAGAGTTGTTCGACGGATCGCGACTCACCCCCCCATGTTGCCAATCCGCTCACGAGAGACCCTGCAAACCGCAGGAGAAAAACTTACCCACACATTGGGCCCCACCTTAACACTTTCTCTCGGTGGACTCTCACTTGTGTATGCGCATCACCCCCGGGTCAAAATGACCCCACAGCTTCACAAAACAAAATTTGGTGTTCCAATAATTGGCTAAAGGTATTCCAAATGACAAGGGGTGCCACCCCAACACAACCTTTAGCACCTGCCATTTTGTTTGAACACAACACTTACCTGCACACAACTCGATGTACAAACCTATAAACTTAATTTCACTTCGTCACACAAATATCACGGTGTTTCATTCTGCTATTATGACTTTATATTTACCCTGAAATTGCTGAGCTGGACACAACCATGAATATAAACATAAACTCATGAAAATTCACTCAGCGGGTGCCCAAAAAACTTTTTCATACGACTGTAGTGCAAATTGCAGTTTTGGTGTTGCCGACGAGGTTGCACTCGCCAATAGATGGTCTCTTTGTACTGAAAACACAATTTTTTACCAATAAAACTTATCCTTCACAATGATATTGTAATCCACTTACATATATAATCATCACATTTGTAACATATACGTTTCATTCGATCCCAACAACTCGGTGAGTTCGGGTTTTTTTGGAAGTGAGTGTATTATATCATACTAATTAATATAATGCTTTTGTCTGTGGTTTGTCCCCGCTCAGTACTCTAACCTCCTGTGTCCTCCACTTAACTTGAAAAGTCCCAACATTCCAGTCAGTTTCTGTCTGCAGTTTTCGAATGGTTAGAGTGCGTGTGCTACAATCTCTAGAGGTGTCCGGGTCTAAGACTCCACTGGCACTTTCGTGTGGATTTAGTGTGTGAAGGCTGAAGCAAGATTTCACAATCAAGTGTGTGTGTGGGACTGCGATGATAAGGAAGAACCATTATATGTTTCCCTCAGGCGGTGCTGTGGGCAGCTCATCATGGGGGCCCTTCTCCTCAGGGGGTGAACACACACAGACTCATTAGGGGCTCCTCTCCGTAGGCGGGATGAGTTTCTATCCCTGTGTTGCCTCTGACAGGAGATTGAAGGAGATGTTTCACCCTATCCATTCCTGCCTTATGCTGTTTATTAGTCTGTTTTTTCAACCAACTGAAGTGCCCCTTCCTAGTTGTCCCCCCCACACGCCCCAGGTGCACCACGCACCAGGACGACCTCAGCCTCTTCAGCACACCCAACCCACGCGTCACGCCCCGACGATTGAACGCGCAGTCCTAGGCAGCGTACCTCGAGCACGCCACCCCGCCCATCATGACTAACAAACACCCTTCCCATGAGGTACCCCCCCCGGCCGGGCAACCTCTTCCCCACCCCCTGCACCCCTGACCCCCCCCCCCCATTCGCGAGTCCTAGGCAGAGTACTAGAGACGCACATTATTCACGGTGGAATTTATGCACCTGCATTGGCAGAAACAGTCCATAATTAGGGAATGAACATCACTGCACATGGCCTCTTTTGTTCCTTTTGCTCCACTTAAACAATACATAATGAATGATTTAGTGAATGAGCCAACCGCCACTCCGGACGTGCAGGAGAAACATTTCTAGCTAGACATGACATTTATTTCATGAGAGCTGTTATTAGTCGCTGTAGGGAAATCGGCTAACCTGAGCACAGGACTGTGATGTGCTGGAATTAAGGCTAAAAAGAGGACCTGTGGGTTTGGAGCTGGTCGATGTATCGATTTGATTTTGTAATTCTGCTCTTAATGCCCGACTCGGGCCGGAGCACCCGCAGCTCGCATGGGGTTCGCGTTGAGGCCTTTGTTTTGGATTCAGGAGGCGTTGTGTGTGTTTTATTTTCAAAAAGGTCAGGGAGAAAATGCGTGCCAGCGATGCAGATTCCAGAGGTTTTTGATCTGTGGCATCACCTATTCAGATGAAGTCTCCTTTTCAAACACACACATACTTAAGATCTCTCAAGTCCTTTCATAACGTACAGGAGCTCATTTCAAAGCAGACCACGAGTGGGAGTTTACAAAATGTGTGCTTCTAGTAATCTGATTGTTGCAGAAAATTACATGTACACACACCAGTAAGATGAAAATGTTCTGGGCCGGGTGTGATCAGATTTATTTGAATAGCATATCTACGGAATGGGTAGTGAAGCTCATACAGGTAAGTGCCGTTTAGTGACCATCCCATCATTTACATTTACAGCATTTAGCAGACGCCCTTATCCAGAGCGACTTACAATTGATACAATCTTACAATCCAAGCAATTGTGGGTTAACGGTCTTGCTCAAGGAACCAACAGTGATTTGAACCCACGGGATTTGAACCCTGGACCTTTTGGTCCATAGTCCAGTACCTTACCCGCTAGGCTACCACAGTCCCTTGAGGGCTATCACAGTCCCATCAACGTCTATTCGCTTTGACAACCGAGGTCTTAACAATCATAACTAGTTATAATGGGAAAAAAACTGTCTTAACTCTGGATGTGGCATTCCTAAACAGCAGGTCAGAATATTTTTTTCATGAATATTGGTTTACATTGCATTTACTATTAACTATGTTACGATTTGTGTTACACTTTTAGGACACTGACACAAGCAGAGACGTGGAATTTAGCAGCTTGTGCTCTGCATAACACTACAAGCATTGTCGTTTTTACCCACATATACCTAGTACTGCTTAATACTGAGAATATTTGGTCTCATATTAAACACAATTGAACTACAATATTTAAGGAACTCAAAGGGAAATGCTCTCCCATACTAAGTTACTTAATTCTTGCTATTTTCCAACAATTATGCGCTGTTGACACCGCTTAATATTTTGCACTTTTGGGTTTGGCCCATTTGGGTTTGCGTTCTCGTATGAATATCCTTCTTTTTATCCCAAACCCCCCTCAAGTGTTTGGTGCTCAAGCCTCCCTCGTCTCTCTTCTCTGTATCTCTGCAGTATAAGCAGGTGGAGCAGTACATGTCTTTCCACAAGCTGCCAGCCGACATGCGTCAGAGGATTCATGATTACTACGAGCACCGTTACCAGGGCAAGATGTTTGACGAGGAGAGCATCCTGGGGGAGCTGAATGAGCCACTTAGGGAGGTAAGGACTGACTGATGAAGAGATGAAAGAAAGCATATGGGCTTTTATGCTGATAGAGATATTTTAATTACAAACCCAAAACAAGAAAAGTATGAGATTATTTTTAGCACAATGTGAGAAGCAGATGACAAAACTTTAACTCAGTAAAATTCATATTGATAATCAGTGTCCATAATTCTTTCCAGAGGTATAGCCAGGGTTTGGACCCTGTCCTGGAATTCATTTGCAACACCCTGGAAAGAGCACCAGTCCATCGTAGGTTTCTGTAAATGCCCCACTGGGATTCAAACACAGGCCTCAGGAACTGTTGCCAATAGCTGGATTTTATCATTAACCCACCAAAACATGTCACAGTAGCAAACATTAATGACGTTATATAGAAACAATGCTAATTTAGTGCGAAAATATTAAGTACTTGCACTGCTTCTAGTGTATCCAGAGCCAGTCCTGTGATGGAGATGGCCCTGCTGATCAGTGTGTTGAGGCTCATAGCATCCCCAACAGTGGTGCTGCTTCTCCAGTAGACAGTACAGAACTGGACACTGGCTATTATGTACTGATATAACAGTTCCAGTAATTTGCCACATACATTGAAAGACCTTAGTCTCTTTAGGAAGGCATTTGTTGGACTGCACCACCTTTACCCACTTCCCCTGCCTGGTAACTGGCGTCAGGAGATTCCTAACATCAGTAGTTTTTTATAGTCGGTTAGAAATATTATTGGAAGATACTGCTGGTTAAAAAAGATTAACAAGCAGTCTCTTTAACCACGGTAATGTTATATCAACTGTGACTTCATTGCATCACTTTAACTGCCTTCTCATTTTGCAGGAAATAATCAACTTCAATTGCCGGAAGCTGGTGGCTTCGATGCCTCTGTTTGCCAACGCCGATCCAAATTTTGTGACGTCGATGCTGACCAAGTTGCGCTTCGAGGTCTTCCAACCCGGGGACTACATCATCAGAGAGGGAACCATCGGGAAGAAGATGTACTTCATTCAGCATGGGGTAGTTAGTGTGCTGACTAAAGGGAACAAGGAGACTAAGCTTTCAGATGGCTCCTACTTTGGAGGTAAGGACATTTTCACTGTAACCGTTACCAGGTAGGGTAGATGATGTAGTCAATCTCCTTAAATTTTCTATTGTGGTCATGGTATACAGCACAGTATACTCATTAATGCTGCCATCAGAGAAGTGTATTTGAACTTTGCCAAGGGCACTGACACAACCTCATACCATGAAAGTCCATTATAGATGCCTCCTCACCCAGAGAACTCGATGCCATTTCTGGATATTGTTAACATGAGGCTTGTTTCTTGCACAGTAACGTTTTAAGTGGCATTTGTGAACGTAACTCCGTAATGTAGTGCTTGATACAGGTTTGCTAAAGTAATTCCTTGCCCCCGTCTCAACCTTTTATGGAACGTGTTTCAGGCCTGAATTGCAGGAATGGATGTTTAATAATAAATGAAATTAAGTTGACCAGACAGAAAATAAAATATCTAGGGTTCATACTGTCTGCAGTTAAATAAAAATCAGAGTTAACAGCATTATCCATACTGTTCCAACTTCTGATTATAGGAGATATTATATTGTTGCACAATTCGTAACGTACTGAAGTTGTCATGTTATATCACAGTGCTGTGGTGGTGCCCAGTTTATGCATCGGTCACAGATATCGCACTTGTAACTGACAAATGCACCGGTCCAGACAGCAGTGTGGTGCATCAAAGATGAGGAGGGTTAGAGTGTAGGGTGCACTATGGACTGTTGATTTAGCATGGTAACAGCTAAACTGTTCAGTAGTCTCGATGTGCGTGCTCTGATGGACCGATAGCGCTTCCCAGAAGTCAGCATGACAAACAGGTGGTGACAGGGGTGTGAGGGGTCTGTGATTATGCTGGTCACCTTTCGTAGGCAACGGGAAATGTAGAGCCCCTCCAGGCCTGGCAGATGGGTCTTTGTGATTCTCTGCTGCACTGATGACTCTTTGTTAGGACTTCTTGTCAGTGGCAGAGCAGTTACCATACCACACTCTGGATGGCACAGCGGTCGAATGACACCAGCAGATGTTCAGACAAATCTACTCTCTAAGAGTTCTTAGGAAGTTAAGCCGCTGCTGAGCTTTTGCTCGCAGCGAGAAGATGCTGTTTGTTGACCATGTAAGATCGTCAGGGATGTGGGTGCAGAGGAACTTGAAGCTGGTGACAGTTGTGGTCTCTGTGATTGTTCCTGAGGTCAATGGGTGCGTTTACATGCGCTTAATAATCCGATAACTGCAGAAAATCAGATTTAGTCGGTAATCCGATCAACGAGTTTACCTGCCCTTGGGCAATCAGGTAATGGGGGAGCTCTGGGTTTACATGATTCTACCCGGCAATAATCGGATTTCTACTTTGCAACCAGCCAATAAGCTCACAGAAGCATTTCAAACTTTAATAATTAAATAAAAATTGAATTATTCATTTCCATGATTATATCCACAAAAGTGTTTGATAGCAGTTTGCTGTGTTTAATTCCAGGCTTGCCAGATCCCGTGAGAAAATTAGGCCTTCAGATCAATGGAAACTCCCCCAAAAAAGCCAGGTTGCTTAAAATACGTGCAGCCATGTCTGGTTATGTTTACATTCATGCACAGACTAAGAAAACTGACTGCATCCATCTAACGGGATACATTCGCTGAGAAATCTGATTACTGAGGTAAAATCCAGACATTTTGCATAATGTAGTGGACATAATGTAGTAAGACATTTGACTTGGAAATAGAGTGGAGTTAAAGTGAAAAGTCAGATTTCCTCAAGCATATACTGCATTTCAGAGTCTCCATGAAAGTGCTTGGTAGCTGTTTGCTGTGTTTAATTCCATGCTGAGTTTAATTCCAGGGTTGCCAGACCTTGTGAGTTAAAATAGGCCATCAGATCAATGGAAAAAAAAAGCCAAAAAAAGCCCAAAAAAGCCAAGTGTTTTAGAACCTGGCAACCGTGTCGGGTTTTGCTTGCATGCATGCACAGACTGAGAAAACTGATTGAAATCCGACTAACGGGATACATTTGCTGAGAAATCTGATTACTGAGAGTAAATCCAGCACTCTCTATTGGATTTCATTCTATGATATCCAGACCTTAATTTAATCTGGGAAATCAGATTATGTTTACATGACTGACTGAATAATCTGCAGAAATTTTGCATAATGGAGTAAAAAGTAAGACATTTGACTGCGCAATATAATGGAGTAAAAAGTGAAGTCAAACCAAAATGAGAATACTTCAGTAAAGATGCATTCAAAACACAAAAAATACTTGAGTACAGCAATGAATTGCATTTACTTAAATATTATTGATTTAGAAACTAAAAAAAAAAAAAAACATGCACTGTGTGTAGCAGAGCCATCATGTATGAGAATGTGCGTCTGAGGTGTGCAGAAGCCAGAACAGTTTCTCGAGTGCCTCTCTGTGGTGGATTGCCCTTTGCTCTCAATATAATCTCGTCACGGTGTATCAAATAACCGCTGCATTCAAAGAGGGGAGGCTGTACGGTCCAGGCCACCGTGTTTGAGGTAATGAGGAAAGCCGTTGAGGCATTTAGCAGCGCATGACCCACCAGTCCGCCGTTAATTACAGCTAATGTTCATCATACGAGCCCCCTGGCCTCTCACTGTGGGTGCCCCATGCGTAATAACGGAAAGATGGCAAGCAGTCTAACGCTGAGCATGCCAGATTAATCAGCGCTTCACACATGCGACCCTGCTTTTTTCCAGCTCTTTTTGTGACTCAGTTCCAGCACAGGAGGTGATCTACAGCGTAGAGACATATATACACACACACCGATCACTTATCAGGTACACAAAGTGATACACAATTACAATTCTCTACATACTTTTAGTCCCTTTTATTCTGTTCTCTAATGGTCATGACTTCCACAGGACCACCACAGATCAGGTAATGTTTGGGTGGTGGATAATTCTCAACCTTCAGTGACGTTGTGTGTTTGCGTGCACTTAATAATCCGATCATAGTCAGATTTCTGCAGGGGTCTGCATATCAGAGTGGTCATGTATACAGCGCACACTGATCTAGAAATTGGATTAAGAAATCAAAGAGAGTGGGATTTAACTCCAGTGATCGGATTACTCATAGCATGTATACCCGTTACCTGATTATAATTGGTGTTTTCAGTCTGCGCATGTGCACGAGCTTTCCCCCACAGTTGCCAGGTCAGCGTATTTTAAAGACTTGGCTTATTTTGGCTCTCTTTCCATTAACTTTAGCAGGTTTTTTCCCTCGCTTGATCTGGCAACCCCGGACGTAAATGCACCATGGACTTTACATTTACAGCATTTAGCAGACACCCTTATCCAGAGCGACTTACAATTGGTACAGTCTTACAATCCAAGCAATTGTGGGTTAAGGGCTTTGCTCAAGGACCTAACAGTGGCAGCTTGGCAGAGGTGGGATTTGAACCCTGGACCTTTTGGTCAAGAGTCCAGTACCTTAACCGCTAGGCTACCACAGTCCCTTAAAGGCAGCGAAACGGCTATCGAACACTTTGTGGAGACTCTGAAGCACGGTATATACTAGAGAAAATTAATAATGTGTTTATTTAATATTACAGTTTGAAATTTGTCACATATTTCTGTGAGATTATTGGCTGGGTGCAAAGTAGAAATTTGATTGTCGTCATGTAAACCCGGAGCCTTCCCATTATCTGATTACTCAAGTGCATGTACACTCTGATCTAATTACTGACAAAATCAGATTTTCTGCAGTTATCAGTGTGTAAATACATTCATTTTGTAATGGTGGTGTGTTGGAATGTTTTGCTGGTATGATTGGATCAGACACAACAGTGCTGCTGGAGTTTTGTAGCGCTGTGCTCACTCTATTAGACAGCTACCATATTGCTCCACCTGGCAGATGTAAAGTCAAAGGAAATGTAAGGAATGCTGCATTTTCATTTGCATTTTCCATACCGTGACAACTTCTTGTGATTTGGGGTTGTATGTAATGCTGCTCAATCTCCTCACCTGCAGTCATTAGCTATTCTGGTCACATTAAATGCAGTGGTGTTGCTGTGCTGATGGCTTATGTCTGATCTCAGACAGCAGTTCCCAGCACCAGTGAGGACTGGTAGAACAGCATGACCTGTTGAGGTTTTTTTCACCAAACAGAGGTTAGCCATTCATGAAATTAATTTATGTAACATCTGTGCATGTGTGTGTGGATGAGTCTAGGTGTTAAACAGATATTTCTCTCTCTCTCTCCATTACATAAACAACCCGTTTCACACCTGACATGGAAAACTCACCACTTCCACATCGCTTCTGTACGCTATAAATCAGATCCCATAATTATCAATGTCTGTCTTAACCGCAGCTACGGTTGCCATGCTAGACACCGAGGTGTTGCATATGTGAAGTGATTCCTTCCGCTTCAGTTCTATTTCTTGTCACACTGTATACAGTTCAGCCACTGAATGTTTTGCCTTTCAAAGTATTTGTTCAGTGTTTGTTCATTACTATATTCCGCATTTATTCATTATTAACTCATATATACAATGCATTCGGAAAGAAGTCTACACACCCTTTCACGTTTGATCTGTACAAGATCCAGATGATACATTCTTCCAATAGGCTTCTGGCTTGTCCACATGATCTTTAGCAAACTGCAGATGAGCAGCAATGTTCTTTTTGGCTTTCTCCTTGCAACCCTGCCATGCACACCATTGTTGTTCAGTGTTGTTCTGATGGTGGACTCATGAATATTAACATTAGCCAATGTGAGAGAGGCCTTCAGCTGCTTAGAAGTTACCCTGGGATCCTTTGTGACCTCACCAGCTATTACATGCTTTGCTCATGGAGTGATCTTTGGTCAACCACTCCTGGGGAGGGTAACAATGGTCTTGAATATCCTCCATTTGTACACAATCTGTCTGACTGTGGATTGGTGGAGTTCAGACTCTTCAGAGATGGTTTTGTAACCTTTTCCAGCCTGTTGAGCATCAACAGCTCTTTATCTGAGGTCCTCAGAAATCTCCTTCGTTTGTCCCATGATACACTTCCACAAACGTGTTGTGAAGAGCAGACTTTGATAGATCCCTGTTCTTTAAATAAAACAGGGTGCCCACTCACACCTGATTGTCATCCCATTGATTGAAACACCTGACTCTAATTTCACCTTCAAATTAACTGCTAATCCTAGAGGTTCATATACTTTTGGCACTCACTAATATGTAATATTGGATCATTTTCTTCAATAAACAAATGACCAAGTATAATATTTTTGTCTCATTTCTTTAACTGGGTTCTCTTTATCTACTTTTAGGGCTTGTGTGAAAATCTGATGATGTTTTAGATCATATTTATGCAGAAATATAGAAAATTCTAAAGGGTTAACAAACTTTCAAGCACATCTGTATGTGTATATATATTTATGCTTTGACGGTTTGTGGATTTGCCTACATCAGATCCTAACAGAATTTTAGCTGGATCTGGATGGTGTTCTTGGGCTATTGCTTATTTGTACTAATATGAGGTATAGCCTAATAATAATTAGCCAAAGCACTTCTGTAAGTCGCTCTGGAGAAGGGCTTCTGCTAAATACTGTAAGTGTAGTTGATAGACCTGATCGTCCTACGATTGGACTGCGCTTGCAATCACTGAATCCACTGTATAGGGAAATGTCAAAATAACCATTTGAAACAATTGCCCATGCACTAACATGAAGTGGATCGAGATTATGTTGAAAAAGCTGTGTTTCTTTAACTCTCTCTGTGGATCCCAGTGCATTCAGAGGTTGGAGAATCAGAGTGTTAATGCACGGCTGGTGTGATGTCAGTCTATATCAGGCTCGCCTGGTGCTCACACTCTGAAAGGATAGCGCGTCTACCCGGGCTGCTCGAAGCTCGGCACACCATGCAGATTTGAGCTGACAGAAAGGCTCTGAGCACAGGTGAGCTTGACCAGCGCTGACCTCCCACCACATATACCTCTTCTACAACTGTGCATCAAGAAATCACCCGAAAGCAATGAAACGCTGTCAAACTGAATGAAAGAGTCAACAAGTAACGCTTTACTTAAGGGTGCTGCATATTGGGCTACATCCTGCCTACGTCATGACAGCTGACTTAGAAATAAAAACGTTGGCAATTAGCTTTCTGGTTGTTGGTAACCTGCAGTGGTGGCTGGTGGTAAAAAGTTTTGCCGTAAAAACAGAGCAACACACTAATGCCGCTATACACTAGCCAGTAGAAGCACAGTGGTGCCTCAGTTCTTGTTTTAATTTATTCCAGAAGGCTTGTCGAGAAACGGAAATTTTTCTCATAAGGAATAATGTAAATTGAATGAATCCATTCCAGACTCCCTGGAAATCCACACGTCATAAGGGGATACGTTCCTACGAATCCATCATAAGTTAAATGTGTCATGAACCGACGAGTTTGAGGTGTGGTAGATGGTTCTGTATGTATAATAGTGGCGCCTATGATAAGTAATGATAAGTTAATGTTTATAACACTTAACCTACAGCTGGCCAAAATCATTAACACAAAGCTTATTTTATAATAATGTTGAATAATCTCATGTAATTTAGTGAGCAATGGATTGAAAGTGAGAAGTAAAAGTAAAACACTTACTCTATTGGTGAACTCGTGGTGCTAGGGTGCTAATGCTAACTGCAGCGTATGTTTCCCTTTTGGTTGGTAGTCAGTACAACCCTTTTTAGGACCCATGGAGACTTATTTGCACTAAGAATACAGCACTGGAGATGTAAAACTAAAGAAAAACACAATGAAAATAGTGGAGATCTTCACTGAGCAATGGCTATTGTGAGTCTAAATCACTGAATCACTGTGTACTGAATTGTGAATCGTGTTTTGGCTGAAACGAGTCACACAGCTCAAGTCATACAAGTTTAGGTACCACTACAGTATATCATTGACAGCATTTAGCAGACACTCTGTTTGTAAGATGTCTTACATTCCAAGCAGTTGTGGGTTAAGAACCTTACTCAAAGACCCAACAGTAGCTTGGCAGATCAGGATTGGAACCCTACAAGGTTGGTTCCTGTCTTGGTTCTCCCAAGTTTTCTTCCTTATAACATTTAGGGGGCTTTTCCTTGCCAACGTCACCCTAGGCTTGCTAAGTTAGGGCTGAGCGCCTAGATATTCTGCTGATATATCTGCTCTGAGACAATGGTATGTAGTAAAAAGCTCTACATAAATAAATTTGTCACGGATTTTGGTCTGTTCCAGATTTCCAACATGTTGTCAAAAATAACTCTCTTACAGTTGCATTTACCATTTTACTCTCACATGCCATATAGGTTCACTACTTTTACCAGCATGCACAAGCACACACTTACCTGTCCTGTCAGAGGAGAATAAAATAAGCGATGTTTGAAGCCTGTTAGGCTCAGCAGGAGGTGGACTGATAAGACAGTTCCGAAGCTCAAAATCACTGTAAGCCTGTTTAGGATTATACAGGGCTTTTTTATTTTCTTGTATATGGTCACATGCTGGCTGCATCAGGAAATCACAAGGGTTTCTGGTTCACAGGGCTAATATGGATGATGTGGTGCAGACAGAGCTTTGGGGTCTAAGCAAGCTGAGACTAGAGGTTACGTGAATTTACATGCTGCCAAGTCTGGCCTCCTGGCTAGATCCGATACTGCGAAATGAAATCAGAGTGTTTGGGGCTGTTAGGTTAGGGAGAGTCTGAAGCGCTATAGTGCTGGAGGAAAAACGGAAAAGTTTAGCAAAGATTATAGATTTCTGTTTAACAGATATACTGTACTGTGAAAAAGTCTTAGGACACCATTTGATTTGTTATTTCAGCCATGGTAGAATGACTAAATATAATATATTGTCAATGATTGGACCAAAAACATGGATTTGTCACTCTATAATACTCTTTTTCCACTGATATTCATTCCAATATTTACGAGCTTTAGCATATCTTGGCCTTATCACCCTGCTCCCATGGTGAAAAAGTGATTCTTGGCTGCTACCCTTCCAAAAAAACCACTCATGATCCTTCTTCAGACTGTACAAGGGTAAAATTGATATCCCAATGAAGCTGCCAGATGCTGACATTGCTCAAGTGTAAGGGGAGGTCACACTAAATACTCGCCAATCTAGTCTATAGAAGCTTTTTTCTGGGGTTTTTCTTTGTTTTTTTTAATACTGTGTACAAATGGACTATATTTTCTACGTTTTTGTTGTAGTCGTCATAAAGAGAATGAGAAATTATACAATACAGTGGTGCTTGAAAGTTTGTGAACCCTGTAGAATTTTATATATTTCTGTATAAATATGACCTAAAACGTCATCAGATTTTCACACAAGTCCTAAAAGTAGATAAAGAGAACCCAGTTAAACAAATGAAACAGAAATATTATACTTGGTCATTTATTTATTGAGGAAAATGGTCCAATATTACATATTAGTGAGTGCCAAGAGTATGTGAACCTCTAGGATTAGCAGTTAATTTGAAGGTGAAATTAGAGTCAGGTGTTTTCAATCAATGGGATGACAATCAGGTGTGAGTGGGCACCCTGTTTTATTTAAAGAACAGGGATCTATCAAAGTTCTGCTCTTCACAACATGTTTGTGGAAGTGTATCATGGCACGAACAAAGGAGATTTCTGAGGAGCTAAGACAAGGAGCGGTTGATGCTCATCAGGCTGGAAAAGGTTACCCCCAAAACCATCTCTAAAGAGTTTGGACTCCACCAATCCATAGTCAGACAGATTGTGTACAAATGGAGGAAATTCAAGACCATTGTTACCCTCCCCAGGAGTGGTCGACCAACAAAGATCACTCCAAGAGCAAGGCGTGTATTGTAGTTTGGCAAGGTCACAAAGGACCCCAGGGTTAACTTCTAAGCAACTGAAGGCCTCTCTCACATTGGCTAATGTTAATGTTCATGAGTCCACCATCAGAAGAACACTGAACAACAATGGTGTTGCATGACAGAGCTGCAAGGAGAAAAGCCACTGCTCTCCAAAAAGAACAATTGCTGCTCATCTGCAGTTTGCTAAAGATCACATGGACAAGCCAGAAGGCTATTGGAAGAATGTTTTTGTGGATGGATGAGACCAAAATAGAACTTTTTGGTTTTTAAAGAAAAAGCGTTATGTATGGAGAAAGGAAAAACAGTGCATTGAACAATGAATTCTGAATTATATCAGAGAATTCTAAAGGAAAATGTTCAGGGGACATCTGTCCATGAAAACTGATTCTCTAAGCACAAGGTCGTTCTACCAAATGACAACGACCCTAAAGAAATAAAGTTATGTTTTACCCAAAGGCCGATTCAAAGAAGAACCTTAAATTCATCGAAAGTTTGGAAGGACCTGAAGTGAGCAAGTCCTGAATCCTTAACATCCCAATGGAAATGTTCTGTACGGAGGAATGGACTAAAATTTTGAAGCAAGCCGGTGTGTGAGGAAAAAACCCATCAACATCCCAGATACAGTTAAACTGTTTAGTTGCACTTATTGCTGCACAGGGGGGTCACACCAGATACTGAAAGCAAAGGCTCACATACTTTTGGCCACTCCCTAATATGTAATATTGGATCATTTTCATCAATAAATAAATGACCAAGTATAATAATTTTGTCTCATTTGTTTAACTGGGTTCTTTTTATCCACTTTTAGGACTTGTGTGAAAATCTGATGATGTTTTAGGTCATATTTATGCAGAAATTCGAAAGGGTTCACAAACTATCAAGCACCATTGTATATGGTCATGAAACAATGGTATGTCAGATCTAATGATGGCCTAAGACTGTTGCACAATACTGTGTTTTATCTACTTTTCACTCCTTTAATTTATTCCCTGCCTTACTTACAAATAAAGAAGTACTTATATGGTCGTACAGTCCAGAAGGCTCCACAAAGGAGTTTGTATGAGCTGTGACATCAGACACTTTGCTGCTCAAGAAATTTGGTTTTGACAAGAAAAAAATGTATTTATACTCCTGCAAATGCAATAAAGTATTCTACTGGCTAGTCCCAGACAGTTCTAGGAAGTACCAAAAAATGTTTAAGTTCTGGAACGACATTTCTATAAACTTCTCAAGAGTTCTCACAGTTCCAGGAACTTGGTCTGCTCAGCACTACAAATTTTTCAAAACCTTTCAAAACGTTATTGTTCTGACTAAAAATCATGTTTATCTGGAACAATAGCCATTTTCTATGAATTTTAGACCTAGGGAATTAGGAAAACACACTTAGTTTTCTGAGGAACAAGAAAAATTTTGTAACGTAGTGAATTTTCAGAACAGCACCGAGTTGGGATAAAAATAGCAGATCATTTTGGCTGTAAATTTCTCAGGGGAGGACGATGGAAAACCATCGATTCGAACAGAAAACAAATCAAAGAGCGTCTCGTAAAAGATTACATCATGTAAATGTAGTCCCGTGCGAACAGGGCTAGATATGATCTTAATAGAAACAGGTAGATGGCTGGTGTGTTTAACAATTATTGAAATTTCTATGGAGATCCTGAATGACATATGGACTTCCACACCTAGGCTGACTAAAAAGTGTGTGATGACAGTTGTGGTTCAGTTTTCGCCAATATTACCAAATCTCCCTTCTTAAGACCTTTTCACACCGAGTCCGATTGTTACACAAGAAAAAAACGGATGCAATTTTAACGTAGTGGGACCTTCACACCAAGTCTGATGCATTTTTTGTGTAAATGCTCTGAAAATTCCCTGTCTGCTTTTGCTTTCTTTAATTTCCCCTCTCTTAATGTGTCATGGAGGTTTTCACATCGTCGACTTAAAAAAAACAAAGTGAATATCTGTGCAGGAAGCTCTAGTTTGTGTTTTTGTGGGCATGAACAGGTTAGAATGCACTTGGAAAACAGTTCCACCCAGTCACTGTGAGGTTTATCACCATCATTCTCCAGCCTTTCAGTGATATTCCACCAGATCTTTTCTTTAATATCCATGGTTTATAGTCAGCGTGTTGGTTGTCCTACTGTATAAGCTCTTGTGCTCTGCTACTAGCAGGATGAGCTGTCAACCACGCTGTGATTGGTCAACCTGATTTTAAGGCATCTGAACAACGCAGAAATTAGAACAGGCTCCGGATAAGACATTTACGCAGCGCCACAGTCCGGCAGTTTCGGACTCTGTGTGAAGGACAGCGCGTTTTCTTACAAAAATCGCGCTGCGTTTTTTTTTTCCCATCCATAACAATCGGACTGGGTGTGAAAAGGCCTTTCCTCCGTTCCTCCTCTACTGAGCCATTTCTGGGCATGTATATCGCTTTAACATTCTGAAGTAGAGTAACACATGACATACACACAGTTCTGAATACACAAATTAGACCCACGTCGTACGGCTTACTCGGATAAAAGTGGGTCAGGGATATTGGCTGTTTAGTGGCCAGATGGGGCATGTAATACAGCACGGCTGGTTCTCCCACTCATCCTTGGCGTGCCATGCACAGGCTCAGGGAAAACTTGATCTCTGAAGCCCAGATGAGTCGCGCAGACCCCCAACCTGCTGACCATGGTGGCAGCGAAGGAGAGGTCCACACCTCCCTCAGATTTAGCAGCCCGACCTGCCAAAATGGAGCAGCAGTGCAGCTGGTAACCACTGCCTAATTTTCCTGATCTGCCATGACAGATGAGGTCTGCCAACCTTATAAGTCCAGAAAATGATATTAAATTCAGCAGCCCAGGATTACAGAAAATTCACATTATAATTCAGACAACAGGCAGCGGGAAGCCTGGTTGTTTTTCATTATTAGATTTGAGCAGGTTCATAAAAAGTTCCACAGAGAAGAGATATTGCATTTCAATGTGTTTGATGGCAGGACAGATTTAGCATTAAATCTAAAATTAATTTTCGAGATGAGCAGATAAACTGATTTTTGTTCTTTGAACATCCACATTATTCACAAATATGTATAATTCATTTTTATTGCCACGAGGGGATATTACTACATGCATTTACATAACATTTAAATACATTGTGTTTGAAAGTGTGCTTTTATTTGCATGTACTTTTCACTCTTGCTTAAAATCTTTAGAAAGACAAAAAGCTACGTTTAGTAATTATATTTGCATCCACCTTGTGTTTCCTGTGGTTGCAGCTCAAATAGTGCTCTATCGGACATTTTGATGGTATTTGGAACTCTGCAGTGCGTGATGTATGGAGTCGCATGGCGGGAGTGATGATTGCTGGGAAATGTAGTGCAGAGAAGCCGTGGTCACAATCTTCAACTTAGTGGATTTGTCAAACCAATTTTATGATGTGTACAGTAAATGAGGAATGCCGGAAGTGGTCTTGTCAGTTCGGTAAGTGATCTTACAAACAACACCATCACATATCGAATTCTGTTTGTCGCAGAGATCTGTTTGCTGACCAGAGGCAGGCGTACAGCCAGTGTCCGTGCGGATACATACTGCCGTCTCTACTCTCTCTCTGTGGACAACTTCAACGAGGTGCTGGAGGAATATCCCATGATGAGGAGGGCCTTTGAGACCGTCGCACTGGACCGACTTGATCGCATAGGTAAGGCTGCCTCTGTCACCTAATCAAAAGATATGAGTTAATGGATCAAAATGTACTTGAGGTTAAGGCTGGATCAGGTTTATTGGGTTCAGCTTGTGTGATTAACCATCCCAAGCACTCTTGAGTTACCAAGAGTTGCCATGGTTCAGGTTTAAGGACCAGTTAGATCTTGGGAACACCTCAAAACACATCATATGCACATGATACAGATCTCATTCTAAAACCATGGGAAATATTAAGTTGATGCTGCAATCCATAACACACATCATTGTTTTTTCATACTGTAAATGGTACTAAATCACTCATAACTACATTATATTGTTATCTCTCATACTTCTTATAGTTTATCGTTGGCGGTGGTTCTTCACACATTTCTGTGATTAATACAGTTTGAACCTTTTAGCGTACAGACACAGTTCAAACACCGTTACGTAGATAATTGCTCTGTGTGGTGCGCTGTGACTTTTGGAGTCTATCTGATTTATCGTTTTTAATAGATTTAAGTTGAAAAATATTAAATCTCCCATAAAAATGCATTGATGGAATGTTCGGATTCATTTACATTTACAGCATTTAGCAGACGCCCTTATCCAGAGCCACTTACAACTGGTACAATCTTACAATCCATGCAATTGTGGGTTAAGGGCCTTGCTCAAGAACCCAACAGTGGCAGCTTGGCAGAGGTGGAATTTGAACCCTAGATCTTCTGATCCATAGTCCAGTACCTTAACCGCTAGGCTACCACAGTCCCGGGTTTCAAATCTCAACCGACAAATTCAAGCTGTAACTGAAATCGATGATGTCACCACAGAGCACTCAGTGAGACACAACCCCAGGCCAAAAGAATTCGGACACATGTCATATTCCTTCTGTTGGCCACATTTCAAGCACTGTTGTAGTTCCTTCTGGAAATGCAGATCTAGTTCTTATTATTATTAACAGAACTCAGTCTTCCACACATTTTGTCAGTTAATTCTGTCCAAACCACTTAACGTACAGGCATGGTGCAAACACCGTTGCATAGATAATCCCGCTGTGGTGCGCTGTTTGTTTTGGAGTCGATCCGATTTATTGTTTTTAATAGATTTAAGTTTAAAAATCTCCCCTAGAAAAGCTTTGACGGAATATTCAGATTCTAGTTGCAACTGACAAAATTCAAATTGTTACTGAAATGACTGTGACCTGTTGGTACATAAACATACACGTGCACACACACTACCAAATTCCATTATACACTCACCCCTGCAGACGGTCAAATGTATTCGGACATGCCCCCGCACGCGTCCAAAATTATTCGCACACGCGGCCGTACGGATCTAGTTGACTTTCTTACTCGCTTAATCCTGGACAGGGTCGCGGGAGAGCCGGTGCCTACCCGGCGGTACAGGGCGCAAGCCAGGAACAACCCTAGACAGGGTGCCAGTCTGTCATAGGGCACACAAATTCGCACACCCATACACACACTAGGGCCACTTTTAGCATAATCACCTAACCTTAATGCATGTCTTTAGACAATCCCTTTCCAGGTATAGAAAATAAATAAACGAATGCCTCAAAACAGAAGAAGAAACCGAACCAAATGTTTGGTTTTCAAGGTATGTTTTCAGTCATACCTTTAATTCAATGAACAATAGAGATCAGCTTCATTTGTACAGTGTCATGCAAAGAGCATCTAAATAAGCCTCCTTAAGAACTTAATCATATTGTGCTGAGTAGGATAGCGTTCCCTTTAAGGCCTGTTTACTTTAAAAGTTTCGTCCTTGTGCATCTAGGGCACTTTTCCTTGCCACTGATTTGCCGGGGTCTAGGCTCAGCTCTTTTTAAAGCTGCTTTGCATCAGTGACTGTACTCTAAATACAATTGACTTGAATAGAAATTCTAATGCCTTAGGGAATAATGTGATTTCCCTATCAGTTTCTTGAGTTCCTGGCTGTATCGAGTCGCTTGGCTGTGCAGCCGCAAAGTCTGGCTTTGTTAGCACTGTCAACTGAGTCGCATGTTTATCTGCTGCCACAGGGAGCCATATGCATCTCTCTGTAAAACACTGACACCCAGCCCACTCTCTACAGCCGAATCAACACACTGAATCATTTCACATCCTGCTAAAACAGTCTAGACGAGAGTACCAGCTTATGCCATGAGAGGAGCACAGATGTGTTTCCTGTCAAATACTAAGAACGACGGAAACCTTACAGATTTTAGAACAAATCTACCAAAAACTAACAACACTGAGACGCCCTGACCGATCTTATTATTATCTGCTTTTGGATGTTTGATTTTCATTATAATTTGGTGTGAAAACTGGCATCAGAAGAATTTTTCCCCGTACACCTGGCATAAAAGGCACCAGAATTTGTACCTCTGAATTTGTGGTCCCAGAGAACCATACATCTACGCTTAATGGTACAGAAATCTATGAAGCTGGACCAACTTGGTTTGTATCCCGTATCTGGCGAGGTGAGGTTTCAGTTCACTTCGAAGTTGCCTTCAGATTCCTGGTGTCCTTAAATTCAGATGTATGATATCCTAGCACCAAAAGTTTGTGTCATCTGGATTTTCCACTTCTGAACTGTCTCCCAAGCAAGTGGTGTGTGGTGTAACGTCCGTTCGTTTTAAGGCCGAGGTATATTATTATAATTATAATAGGAAATAAAAATCAGTCTTATATAAGACTGTGGTAGCCTAGCAGTTAAGGTACTGGACTATGGACCTTAAGGTCCAGGGTTCAAATCCCACCTCTGCCAAGCTGCCACTGTTGGGTCCTTGAGCAAGGCCCTTAACCCACAATTGCTTGGATTGTAAGATTGTATCAATTGTAAGTCGCTCTGGATAAGGGCGTCTGCTAAATGCTGTAAATGTAAATATAAATCTAGGGGTGTTTGGATCAGAGCTTTAGGGGTGTGACCAGACTTCCCACACTTGTGTAGGAAGAACATCAGACTGAAGGAAACCATGCCTGTAGAAACACCAACATATCTGAGAAAGAAATGACTTGGATAATAACATTTGCAAGGAAAAGGACTCGGTATTTTCATTGTTAAAATAGTGTGCTTAAATCATATGCAGTACTTCCTATGATTTTAACATTTTTCAGCTTATCAGGGACAAAAAACCCAACAACAAAAATGACTCATTGTTAGGGGCGCTGGGATTGTTTGAGGGTACTTGAGCACCCCTAAAAATGGTCTAGACACTCCTATGTATACATATAATTCACGTCTGAATGACAGAAAACCAGTACGAGCGAACCCTTGCGACACCTGCTGACTGAAAAGAGAATTAAAATTTCTTAATTGCGTTAAAGATGCTATTGTTCTTTTTTTCGTTCACGCTTAGTGTTTCAAGTTTTAGAAATGATACAATCATAGGTATTACTGTATTATACAGAGCTAAATGTTTTCATATTGTGTTTTAATTGACATTATTGTTTAAAATAAAACACTGTGCAAACCATCTAAACTACTGTGGTAATGTCCGGTCATTATTCAAAAAACATAATGCGGACATCAAATGGCATTTCCCTGTAGTGTAGTTCATGATCAGTAAGTTCCTAATTAGACTGTAGATCCTTAATTAATTATAGTCTGGTCAAATCGTCAGATTTGGAAGGAAAAGCACTGGGTTTAGTGCAGGACATCCACTGGCACTAATCGCCTTCCCATTAGAAAATTGCCTGTAATTCTGCTTCCACTCATTATTGATAATGTTGTGATTATTATTAATCATTTTACTTAGCGTATTATTCTTATGGAATGTCATCATGCTCATTAATTAAATTAACGTACACACGGCTGACAATTTTCATGGTCGGAAAAATTAGGAAAAACAAACGCTCTGCTGTTGGATGCTGTTAGTTCTCTGTCAGGAGCTTATCGTTCTAAATGTGGATGATACAGATTAGGTTCGCTAGAGTATCCCATAGAAATAATGAAGTAGCTGATAATGAATTCATGGCACTGCGGCAGTTTGTGGTATCATGTGTTTCTAACGTTTGACAAGCCTCGCAGGATTCATCCAACAAACACCAAAGACGGAAGAGCTCTGTGTGTTTTACTAGATGGTGTGTCTCCTCCTGTCAGGCAGCACCCCCAAATCGAGGCCATGTTTACTCGCTGATTCCTTCCTCTCCCTTATCTAGCGCTCTTCAGCGAAGACAAGTCAGACACAGACTGTCCTGACTGCAGGAGCCATCACACCCCCTGCCAGACTGTGCTATTTCCACACGGGTCATCCCCCTCGCCGTTATCAGTCTCTCAGCCTGGGGTTTTCCACGAGCTTGAGGGGACTGCTAAAATGAAGAGTGTAGTTTTCAGTGTTAAAAAAAACCCAATGAAAGAGGGCTTTTTAAGAGACCTGATCATAGCAGCTCATCCTCTGCTCTTTAATATTCCGCACGCCGCCTGAGGGTGAATAATGTCCTTTGTTTAGAGGTTATTCACAAAAGCCCTGCTTATAATTCAGCACTTTTTTCTGGTCGAGGGATGTGATATGGGTGAGCAAGTTAATGCCGGGGAGTTAGGAGATTTCAAATCATTTACCAGGTGAATATGTTGCATAATACCGTGTAACAAATGAACACAGGAGTCCAGTTGGTGTTGGTGGGCGCTGCTACGGTCTGTGACGTATTGTTTTGTTTTATCCTCTGCAGGAAAGAAGAACTCCATCTTGCAACACAAGGTCCAGCACGACTTAAACTCTGGCGTCTTCAACTATCAAGAGAACGAGATCATCCAGCAGATCGTCCAGCACGACCGAGACATGGCGCACTGTGCCCATCTGATGCAAAACCAGCAGCCACCTGCTCCGCCGTCCCCTACTCCTGTCATTTGGGCTCCACTCATCCAGGCCCCGCTACAAGCTGCTGCAGCTACAACCTCCGTTGCCATTGCCCTGACCCACCATCCTCACCTGCCTCCTGCGCTCTTTCGCCCACCTGCCTCCACTCTGGGTTCAACAAATCAAGCCTCGAGAAAGAGGTTCCAGGTTGTGCCCACGTCTACAGCTGGCTCAGCTGGAAACTCGCCTTCGAGTACACCGCCAAAGCCTCGCTCTGGAGTGGATACTCCTTTGCTCGCATCTTTCCGCGTCCATCATTCAGCAGGGCCACCTGGTTCAGGCGGCGCCAACCAGCATGCCTCCGGAAGTAGCAGCAGTGTAGGTTCACACCCTGGCACAGGTGGACCATCTGTAGGCCCTCCTGGCCATTATTCCAGATCTGCATCGCCAGTTTCTAGCACCGCACAGCTTCATCCTCCACCCAAACACAAACAGCCCTTCCCACCATGTACTCCCCCACTATCCAGCCGCCTCCGACAAGATAGCACTGGTTCTGGAACCTGGTCAGGGGCAGTACCTGGTGCAGGAGGTGGTGCTGTAGGTGGAATAGTGGGATGTTCAGCGGGAGGCTCGGCAGTGGGTTCTTCTAGTGGATTGCCCTCTTGTGGGCCCCTTGGGGGTGCCTTGACCCCAACACTTTCAAACATTAGCCCTCTTTCCACTGGATCACACAGCCATGCTCAGCAATCTCAAAAAACCACACAAATGTCTGGGTCGCATCAGTTTGCAGGTGGAGGCGTCAGGACTTCTAGCACGCTAAACCTATTCCAAACGCCCAAAACTGGATCCCCATCCTCCACCCATTCCCACGTTACCCCAGCCCTTGAAGCCTCGCCTTCATCGAATCCACAGCCCAACAAACAGCCCAGCTTTGTCTCTCAGCTGCCTGTCGAAAGGTCAGCATTAGCATCACTAGCTCAATATGGCTCAGCTCACGCTTCTCCCTGCTACACCCCACTAGGGCCCAGCCCCACCATCCAAAGCCCCGTGACTGGGAGAACTTTCCACTATAGTGACCCTTCCAGTGCTGCAGGCTCCCACAGCTCCCTGCTGATGCCCCAGTCCTCCTGTCCCCTGCAGCCGCTCAGTTGCAACACATCAGGACTCGAATCTCCGCTAGGCCACTTCTCTGAGGATATGAAGCTTTTATCCAGTTCACATCCCATGCTAAGTGGAGAGGTAGCCCAGGCACTGGCTCACGCCTCTCCTCGATCGTCCATAGATCCTGGCTGCCGCCTCTCCCCTTACTCTTCCCCGACACTGACGCCCAAGCCGTGTAGCTCCATATCGGGGCACATCGGTCCTCCCATACAGACTTCTCCCAGCTCACGGCATCAGACTCCATCTTTAGGAACTTCACCCTCCCTCCCGTACCGTAGGTCCTCTGAGGCCCGGCAGTCTGAACTGGAACCGTTCTGCCCTAAACTCCCCTCAAATTTGTGAGGTTAGATCACACCCTCCTGTTCATCTGTGGACTCGTAACTGAATAACAAGAGTTGTTTTTTGCGTACAGCTTTTCTTTCTTTCTCTAGATTACACTGTGTTTTAAACCTAATTATTTTAGATATCTAACTATTACTGTGATTTGAAAAAAAGGATTTAAGGCATAACCATGTAAATTAGAGCTCTAGATTACTTGTTTTGCTTTGTCATTCTTTGTTTTTATTATTTATTATATACGTGGAAATATATTTAAAGCTATGTTAATCAATCAGTAGGAGGGTGTGAATTGCTACATACATAATACACATTTGGAGCAGTCCGTTTTGTAACTATGCCAATTTCCATTGGTTAATGCGACCACCAAGAATGACTATTCTGCAGGAATCTATGCACCGAAGCCTGCATATTCACTTTTCTGTATTCAAATCAACCTTTTTTTTTTTTGGCAGAAAATGTGCTTTACAAGAGCAAGTTTGCTCTACTTTGCCCAATCCAGGATCACATATTGTTGATCCTTGTCTATGGGATTATGTATACATACACTTACCGATCACTTTATTGTTTCTAAACTCATTGTCCATTTTATCAGTTCCACTTACCATATGGAAGCACTTTGTAATACTACAATTATAGTCTGTAGTCCATAGGTTTCTCTACATACTTTTAGACCCCTTTACTCTGTTCTCTAATAGTCTGGATCAGGAAAGATCGGTTACTGTTTGGGTGCTGGGGTGTTGGTGTGTGTTGTGCTGGTGTGAGTGGATCAGACACAGCAGTGCTGCTGGAGTTTTAAACCACCTCAGTGTCATGGCTGGACTAAAAATGGTCTACCAGCCAAAAATGTCCAGCCACCAGCATCCTTTAGGCAGCATCCTGTGAGCACTGATGAAGGATTAGAGGATGCCTAACACAGTGTGCAACAACAGATGAATTGCTCCAATGTCTCTAACTTTACATCTACAAGGTGGAGCAATAAGGTAGATGTTACTGACTGAGTGAGTGAACACCAGTGTTTAAAACTCCAGCAGCTCCAACAACTGCTGTGTCTGATCCACTCATACCAGCCCAACATACAAACACTGAGAATAATCCATCACCCAAATAGTACCTGATCTGTTGTAGTCCTGTGCTGGTCCTGACCATTGGAGAATAGAGTAAAGGGGATTAACATAGTACATAGAGAAATAGATGGACTACAGTCTGTACTTGTAGAACTACAACGTGCTTCTATATGGGAAGTGGAATTGATAAAATGTATAAGGAGTATAGAAACAAGGAGGTGTGCTTATATATACGTTTGTTCGGTTACTTTTGCAAAACCTTCCAAGGAGAAAAGAACTCAGTCAAGCCAAAAAGATTTTTTTTCAGTAATTAGTCCACCTTTATTGATTTTCTGTTGAACCACAGTATTGTAGTAACTTCAGGTCCTCTACATCTGGGGAGAAAAGAAGTTAACAGGCAGCCTAGCGTTGCATGTCCTAACAAATTCACTTTTGTCTTCCAGTTCCAGGGCACGAGTGACATTAATCTGACGAATGACACGAAAGCCCTTCTTGTATGTGTGAGTGTGTGCTTGTTTTCTGAAATGGCTTGCTGCAAGGAACAATCTTGGTTTTGCCTTTTTGCAAGGGGGAAAAAAAAAACTTCCATTGATACCTGTAGCATAACAGTTTGGTCCTGTTTCAGCAGAGCCAGTAACAAGTCACCTTTACATTTATTTACCAGATGTAGCATACATGGATGAGTCCTGAATGAAAATGTTTTGAATGAAAGCCTACGGCATAAAGTAAAGTCCAGGGAGATGCAAAAATCAATGTGTTAATCGAACACTAGGGATTTTGCTTTGTACACAGTTTGACAGCTTTTGGTCAAAAAAAGAGTTTATTTTTCTTTACTAATAACTTTGTGTTTGTTTGTACTTTATCACCCATAGCTGCTAAAATGTCAAATTCAGATGTTGCTGAGTAGGGCGAATGTATTAAATAAACTTTAAATCAGGATTATAAATTCAACGGATTATGAAAAGTCCTGTGCACACACAATTCATGTGATAACTAATGTCTTGATGCAGTGAGACAACCTTAGACCTCTGTCATGGCCCCTGATCATAGATGAGCCTTATAGACTTGGAAACATGAGGGTATCATGGTCTTATTTTTCTCGGTAATCTCACAAACTGGAAAGTCCACAAGCAGTTTAAGATAAGAATTTATATAACTTGACGGAAATTATTGCTAGACCAGACAGCAGATTGTTCTGAAAGAGGTGATTTCACACACTGATGACTGACTGACTGACTGACTGATCCCACCTGTTGAAACCCGAATTTTGCTCAGGACCTACATTAGGTAGAAGATAGGATCTTGTAACACGAACTCCTTCTTACAAGCAAGTGGAACAGAACATTTTCCTTGCCTATTTCGCATAATATTGCAGATGCGAGGGGCTCGTGGGGGACGTTAAGATGAAAAGATCTCAAATGCAAGGCCTGCTCAAAAGGCTGAACGGAAACATCACCTTATGAGTCTTCATAGGAAGATTCATAAGGTGAGATTAAGCTCGGAGAAGAGAGGAACGAGAGGAAAGCCTGGCTTATATGAGATAAAAAATCAGTTGCAGGTGGTAGTATTCAGGTGAGCCAGATCGTTTTTAGTGTTCACAGCGCAAGACGGTCAATCGAGCACGGAATTGGTGCATGGCCTTTGGTGGAAGCATGTTTTTTAATTATTTTAGTAAAATAGACTTTTTAGTTTACAAGAGCAAACGTTTTTTTTGAACCGACAACCAACCCATCCCCCTATGGCAAGATTGATTGTGCATTAGTTTTTGAAGTAGTAGGTGCCAAATTCAATCCCCACTCTAGAAGGACTGATCGTCTTCTCCTTGGTATAAGGCAAGCCAGATACAAAATCATCTCCAGCCCCCCAACCCCCCACCCCCTCATTTTTGGATCAGTTCTTAGCAGTTTAATTCTTGAGTGGCTCTCATTAAAGCCATCTTCTCCTATCTTTGTGTTCCATCCTATATACAAGTGGTCTGATGGTTAGAAAGATGATTGTGTAAAACTGAGATAAATATCCATCTAAAGATTTCTGGGCATGCAGGTAGGAAGGACTGACTGGCTGGCAAAAAAACTACACTTGCTTAGTTTTTTCCCTCTGATTGACATGATAATTTACTATGAGGTCTGTTTATTCATCTGCTACTTATTGAGGAGACTGACATATTTGTAAATGAAAGTCCATAAGAAACTACATTTTCTTCACACTCAAACAGACAAAAACGTTTGCTTGTCAACCTTCTGGCTGACCCAAAATTTGTGCAAAGTTGGCCGGAAAATCTCCTCGCCTGACAATACGTGACCTGAGTCAAGTTCTTAAGTTGGGGGGATATGTTGCAACTTCTGAGATGCTGCCAGAGAAGGAGGCGCAAATGCAACGTGACACTGATGTATTGAGGGTGTGATGTGTAGAGACGGACAGCCTGAGGTCTGATATGTAGAAGCAGACCCCTGTGGGCTACTCGGGATGACAAGTGTGTTCCAGGAAGGTCTTCTGAGGCGCTGCAAGTTATGATTGCCTCTGGGTCCTTGTGGAAATTTCATGAGGAGGTATTGATTGCATGATTGGATGCAGCTTTGGGAGGTTTTGAGAGCTAGGTGGAGTTTTTGTTCAGCCTAAAAAAAAAAACGTAACTTTTGGGGTCGATGCCGGTGGAGGAGTTGAATCTAGAAAGGCTGTTAAGAAAGAGAGAGCAGCAGAGTGATGGAGATTGATTGATTAGAGGGTCGACTGCCCCGGCCGAGAAACCTGGTCATTAGCGGAGACCGAGGCACATCAATAATGCCAGACTTCAACTGTCAATCATACCAGGCTGTCACACCTCTTTTCCGTGAATCTTTTCACACTCAAACCCCTGGACATAACTGGTATACCTTCATGTTCACTTTGAACGCCCATTTTGAAATGAAAGTCCTGTTTGGGTTAGGTGATATTGCAAATCCCACACGCTTATGTTTGAATTGATAATAGCTTGTGTTTTCTCTCTAATCAATCTCTTTGGACTGGCAATATTTTGGGAACTCTCATTCATCTCAAACACTGAATCTCCTTCCCTGCACAAATCTGTAACAAATTCACAAATAGTCTCAGAAATCATTCCAGCTCACAGATATTTCTCCTGTTTATCTTCTTAGTTGATGTTAAGCTCCTCTTGTTGTCTGTTCGCATTTTGCCACGTTCCCAGTTATCAAATCTGGCTCATGTTTAGACTCAACACAGCCTACTGTCAGTTGACAGTTCGGGTTCAGGTCCCAGTGGTGAATTCCAGCCAAGTCGGCCTTCACAACGGCATGATCACTCTTGTCTAAAGGAAGGAGGATTGGGTTGAGGATCATCCCTCGGTGCTTCAACATGGACCCTTTTCCAGCCTACAATGGACTGCTGCCCCGTTTAGTGTACATACTCATCTGTGCCCTGTGAATTCTGGGATAGCTCACTAATGGTAGGAAATCAGTGGTAGGTGTTAGCATTCAGGTGAGCCAGATCGTTATGGTCTTTGGTGGAATCATGTTTTTATTTCAAAATATTTTAGTTAAATACATGCACTTTACAGGAGCCCATGTTGGGCGGCTGCCGCCTTAGGGTATATATTCACCTGTGCCCTGTGAATTCTGGGATAGGCTCTGCATTCCATGAGCAGTCTAGGTATTTCCCCAGTATTGTTTCTAAAATTTGATAAAGGTGTGTTGGTCTGACTTTTGAGATGGACTCCAAATAGTGAAACTTAAGAATATTTGCAGATTTGTTACTGATATTCCTACCCATTTTCTGACAAATCTATTTGACTGGGTATCCCTGTCTGTTTTACACAATCTAGTTTCCTGGCTCTCCCATCATAGAACTGTATGTTGGTAGGAACATTACTTGTTGATCCAAGAACAAAGTGAGAAAAATCATAGTCTGACGACAGTTGTGTTTTTTTGGCTGAGAACCCATCTTGGAGAACATGGCCAGTCCTTCACGGGTCTGGCAGGGGTCACTGTTGCAGGCCAACCTTCCCTCCATCAGAGAAAGCCAATTGTGCTTGTACATTTAACAGCCTGGGGTTTGCACCTGGGTCACCACAGTGATGGTCTTCATTGCAACCAGTAGATGATACTTCACAAAGAATTTTTCCTTATTTTTTATAGACTCAAACTTGCTGCTGACTCATGGGGAAGCCTAAAAATGTAAAAAATAGTCCAGCAAGTTTCAACCTAATGTTTATTCACCACGTTGGTAAAACATGGCCAGTTACCATTGACAATAATGTCGACACGTTTAGTAACTGTATTTAAATCCTTAGACTTCATAAGAAAGTTAAGTGTCTTGTTCTGTACTGAGTACAGGTAGATCTGTGGTAATCATCTGTTAGATACAGTACATTTGTGTATGTAGAGACTGGGTTGATTCAACCTATAGCATCCATTCATTTATATATTGACCTTAATACACATCTTCTATTAAGATCAGCCAAAATTGGAGGAAAAAAAAAAATCTTCCACACACATGCACACCTATGTAAACCTGTAAGAAGGGCGACTTGGAGAGAATCCAGCTGGCAACATCAATTTTTCTGATTTGTGGTGGTTTTCATAACACAACACATACTGATTCCAATTGGGAGTGCTCCCAATTTTCGGAACCTAATCTCGGCCTTGCGCCGCTCTCTGTTGTGCGGTGGTGCTGAGCCGTGAGGGAGCATTGCTGAAGCGCTGGTGCAGGCAATAATGAAATCGGCTGCAGTGATTGAGGATTAGGTTTCACACTAACAGGGCTGAGGCTCCGAGACGACAAGCTGTAAGAGATGGATCGAGGTGTGTACAGTGACTGGCACCGTCCTCACTTATTCATGCAGCCAGATTCATTTTGTGACATGTGACTGGCAGGAGCACAGTGGCAAATATGCTTTTGCATCTGGTTGTTTGAGGTCTAAATGGCAGTGGGCCAAAAGGGGAAACGAGAACTGGTCTCACGTTGATTTAACTCTGCTGATATAGATCCGAGCTTCATAAGTGTAGAACAGAAGCGTTCCTTTCTCTGTTAAAACTAAGGTCACTTCCACTAGTAGTATGGTTTTGACAGAGGTCATTTTGGTTTGTAAGGTCCTGACTGATGCAGGTTGGTGCAAAAGATGATGCACAACAAACCTGTATCCAGTACACTAAAAAAACCATCGTACCAATTTGAAATAGATTTTTTTTCAAATTGATTTTTTAATGGAATGGATTTTCCTACATCCCTTGTAAAAAATGGAACAGAAGGGTTGGAAAAGTGACTGGCCCTCTAACGAAATACCATGGTACCTCCATTCTCGTCTAATCACCTCAACTTGGTTCTCATCATTTGCTCGGTACTCCGTGCACTTGCTTAACCTTGTATGAGTTGAGCCACGTGACTCACGATTCAGTACACAATGATTCAGATTCACAATAGCCCTTACTCAGAGGGCTGTGTTTATTGTGTTTCTTTTTTTTTTTTACATCGACAGTACTGTATTCTTCGTCCAAGTAAGTAGATAGAGACACTATTGACAGCCAACTCGAAAAGGATCTGGAACTGAATCCTCCAGAACACACGCTGCAGTTAGCATTAGCAGCTGTGCTAGCACCCGGAGTTCGCCAATAGAGTAAGTGTTTTGAATTTACTTGTTACTTTCAATCCATTACTCACTAATTACATTAGATTTTTCAACAGTTTATTATAAAATAAGCTTTGTGTTAATGATTTTGGCCAACTGTAGGTTAATGTAAGTGTTTTAAACATTAACTAACTTACTATCACTTGTCATAGTAATAGTATCTGTGTAAGGCTATGATGCAGTGTAGACCTCTGTACCAAACAACTTGTTAAACCCCTTGGTTCATGATGCATTTTGTCTTAACATATCCACTTTGTAAATCAGGGAGCACCTGTACAATACAACTCCATTAATGCATATAATGTCTTCTACAACGTGGATTTCCTGGGGATCTGAAACGGATTCATTCAATTTACATTGTTCCTCATGAGAAACATTTGTGTGGTACTCATTGTTTTCAGTTCTAGACAAGCCATCTGAAAGGAATTAATGATGAGAACCGAGGTACCACTGTATTTTAATTTTCATGGGATAATATAATTTTCTATAGGCACTGTACCCTTGTTAATATGGTATAGACTGGTGTAAGCTGCAATACGGTTTATTTCATTGTACCTTTGTTGTGGACTAGCATATGCAGGTGCCATTTAAAGCAATAATTAGGCCAAATTTGCATTTATCACAGTGTCAGCCTAGACATGGTGGGTGACCAGAGTTTGCTTCTACAGAAAATTGTTTAATGACCACAGAATCAGACTACATTTTTGACATGGCCCTTGATCTACATTTTCTAGTCCACTAAAGAAGGCAGATTTCTTTGAACAGAGTTCCTTCTGATAGAAACCATGGCGGTGGTGTGGTTTTAAAAGGGCTACTTAAAGTATGCTTTTCATTACTTGGGATCCTTTAAATGACTGCCATTGACTTCCCCTTTGAAGAGGGTTCATCACTTTCCAATGAACCACTTACAGATAAAACCGTGTGCTATAGATTGTCTGAAGTCTGTTTGATATGACTTGTCAGCTTTACAGTTGTTCAGGCAGGAGTGTGCTGATTCCTGCTTAGTTTGCACTATGCTACTTATTAGCTACAGTACCCTTGTAGGGGCAGTGCTCACTTTAAGAAGCAAACTTTGGGCATCAAGAGCATTTGGAGTAAGGTGGTAAGTGTAATTAAATTTTGGATAAACTATTGCTTTGTTTCCGTTCTAATAGACATCTGACTCTTCTAGAACACTGGGCTAATGAACGTCGGTTCTGCAGTGCTAAACATCCCCCAACAGCATAGGGCTTCGCTCGCATCTGTGTTTCATTCCAGCAAACAGTCGTTTGTAGACCAAGATGAACTCAGGTGTAGCTTCTTCTTGATAAAAATGGAAACCTGCACCTTCTGTGGATCTGCTGATAAGTGAAGACTGTCCTTCAGGGTTAGACTGAATTACATTCACCTCAATAAGATATAATACTGTGGCTGACTGAAATCTGACAAACTGACTGTTGAGACTAAAATATCAAGCATATTGGTCTGTTTAGTGGCTGAGTGGAAGTGCTAGCGTGTGTGGCTAAGAATAATCCTAAGACATTTACAGTGACTCCCCAAATTTCCTCTTGGTTGGTGTTCACAGGGAGCAAATGAGGGCTCAGAGACTACTTTTCCTTACTTTCGTTGTTCAAGTGTACTGTACATCACGCGTTAAATCATCAATGTATATTTATGTAAACAGCTTTCTATACAGTATATACATATATATATATTTGTATTGGACCTGTTTATTTTTCTGCATTGACCTTCTGTTACGTTACAATGATCATGACACCATGTGTTTCAGTGTTTGGAGTGTTTCTCATTACTGGCTATTTCCTCAGAGGCATATTATTAGTATTGTATACTCTTCTCCAGTGAGGAAACGTGCGATAGGTCCACAAACACCTTTGTGAGCGAGCGGACCCATCTTCTGATGTGCAGTTAGCATATATAAATCTTTATATCATTTTCTGTTTTGTTTCAAATTTGAAAAGTGGGAAACAGCAATAAGTATAGTGTGACGAGCCGAAGTGCAGACATTTTGGGCACTCTATGCTGTCCATGCTCACTTTTGTAGATGGATCATCTACAAAAAAAGGACTACAAACGAGACTGATAATAAGCACAGAAACTGGATATTATTAAAATATATTAAATAAAACATTATTATTAGATTTGTGTGTCATCATTTCTGATTGTTGTTGAATTTTAACCCATTTTTTTTATCCTGGTCAGGTTGCGGGGGTTCTGGAACTTATCCTGGAATTCACAGGGCATATTAGAGAACGTTTCCTGAATGGGACACTAGTCCATCGCTAGCTTAGTAGGGGTTACTCTTGTAGCTCCGACTGGCTGCTCCTCCCTCAGACATGGTCAGTTGTGCTTGTGAGAACCAGCTCAGCCAGAAATTCATCTCGAGGACTCGCTCATGGCAGTGGTAAGCTAGTGAATTGCTGCTGTGCTACTCAACAGTTGGGGTATTTGGAGACCCCTCTGGTAGAAATGTTATTCCAACCAAATGGCAATGTAATATTCATTTGCCAAGGTACATATTGCATCATATTCCCAATTACAGTAAGTCCCCTAGATGTGAACCTTTGACTAATGAACTTTTAAAGACGCACGTAAGAAATACAATGAAAATGATTTAAATAAGTACAAAATTTAAAAACTAAGTGGAAGGTCAACTTGCGTCTCAGAGCGGTAGGTTAGTTCACCCCTCTGGCACTTAACGGAGGTAAGCAGAACATTGTTTGTATACTCAGTCTCTTTATCAAGCAGTGGTCAGGTTACCGACTATCAAGCTTAGGCAGAAAGTGGGAGATGAACACTAGAAACCAGTACAGAGCAGAGTTTTATTAAGAAACTGAAAAACACTGGAGAATATAGAGTCCACAAACAGTCCAAAACACAGTGAACAGGAATGGTTCACACTCTCTCTCACTCTCAGCGATGACCAGTCCACCTCTCAGCTTTTTTCTGTAATTGTAAGGAGACGTGAGATTCTGCAGCACAGGTTATGGCATTGGCAGCTGGTGAAAGTGGAAGTGTCTAACTATGCCCCTGAGAGTGCTTCACTGTCTGCCTAATTACAATTCCCCCTTCAGCTAACCTTCCTCTCTGTCGCACCGACTCATTCGGAGTGAAAAGCCTTTGTTTTAGGTTGTCAATTAGAATTAGCGAGAACTCTGTTCTTGTGATGACGACCTAGCTTAGGGGAGACCGGAGATGTGTGAGTGACTCTTGCCTGCTTGTAAGATTCAGATTGATCCCAGAGGCAGGTTTAACACGCTCCTGTAACAAGGTCAGAGAGCCAAACAGTCATAAGGGTTCAAAGTCAAAAATACAGTTAGCATGTTTGAATGATTGGGTCATGTCCTAATTGTGGGGGTATGCCGTCCGTCAGGCATGGTGACATTGAGATATGAGGGCAGGACTGGAAAAGATCATTGGTTTCTCGTTTCTCTTCAGCTGCTCTAGTTACATGAATGGTTGTTTTTCATTAAACACTCAGTGGGCACAGATTGATGATAAATGTCTCCTTGTATATAGCATAAAAGTTATTTTAATATATATATATATATAGCACTTTTAACAATGGAGCAATGTCTCAAAGCAGCTTTACAGCTATCTAGGATCATAGCCCTAATTTAGCAAGCCCAGGTCAACTCCCTAAATGTTATAAAGGACGAAACGTTGAGTGGATCAAGACTCAAAATGGGCCCCAAACTAGACATTATATGAAAGAATCAAACTAAGTTACTTAAGTTAGCTTTATAATGATAGTTAAATAAAGAGAAATTAAATATAAAAATCAAAACAATGTGTTTAACAAAATACATAATGCCCATACTGCTAATGAGCAAGCAACTTGCAATTTGTTTAAGTAAGTAAAGTAAAAGATCTTGCGCAAGGGCCCAACGGGGCAACATGCCAGTACTTGAACTTTCAGCCTTCTGATAATTGTGCAGTACCTTTACCACTGAGGCTCTGTAATATTAAAAAACAGTAAAATACAAATGCTTAAAATGAGCACTGCTAGCTTTAAACCCAATGTATAATTCAAAGTGCACCCAGCATGTCATTTTCAGTAGCAATGCTAATCCTGTCACTTTATCTTTTGGCCGGTGTCATTGCCCTCTATGCCAGGCAGTGTCCCAGGAGCTCTAACAATGTTGGGAATGATAATAGTGCACACTCATGCATGGAGAAAGGCTACTGCTGGCTTAAAAAGAGCATTTGTGAGTGGCAGATGTCGGCAGGCTTTGGCGGCAGGGTTTTAGAACGAGCTGCGAGCCTCTAATACGAACGGCTAGTGAATGTGAGAGTGCACTAAAGCTACGCCTGCCAAATCCACTGATTTCAGAATTAGAAAAGGTCGCTATATTTCGGTTTAAACAAAATGCTGATTGAAGGCATTGAGAATTTAGGTGGTTCACTGGCGCCAGCAATGTGGCTGCTTAGTGGTTCAGCCTCTAGGCTATTAATCAGAAGGTTGGGAGTTTCTACCCTGGGCTCTGCCCACACTGTTGGTCGGTCTCTTAAGCAAATCCCTTAACTCTCAACCGCTCAGATCAATTTTAAGTCGATTTGGATAAAAGCATCTGTCAAATGAACAAATTCAATGTGTGACCAGCAGTAGGTTGTTGTATGCTGTTCCTTTTTCAGATTCTGATTTCATTCTACCATTTTTGCTTGATCCCTACCTCAGGGTTTCCACTGTCTCTTAAGCTTGGACCAAAGCACACAATGTACAGTGGTGCTTGAAAGTTTATGAACCCTTTAGAATGTTCTATATTTCTGCATAAATATGACCTGAAGTGAGCAGTTAATGTGAGGAATCCCACCAACATCCCAGAGCTGAAGCTGTTCTGTACGGAGGAATGGGCTAAAATTCCTCCAAGCTGGTGTGTAGGACTGATCAACGTTACAGGAAACGTTTAGCTGCAGTTGTTTGCTACACAGGGGGGGTCACACCAGATACTGAAAGCAAAGGTTCATATACTTTTGCCACTCACTAATATGTAATATTGGATCATTTTCCTCAATAAATAAATGACCAAGTATAATATTTTTGTCTCATTTGTTTAACTGGGTTCTCTTTATCTTCTTTTAGGACTTGTGTGAAAATCTGATGATGGTTTATGTCATATTTATGCAGAAATATAAAAAATTCTAAAGGGTTCACAAACTTTCAAGCACCACTGTAAGTACATAACATGCCTGAGCTACACTCACCAGGAGAATGGTCAGAAAAAGAGAAAATATCCAGTGAGGACAGTTCTCTGGGCAAAATGCCTTGTTGATCCCAGAGGCCAGAGGAGAATGGCCAGGCTGGTTCGAGTTGATAGAAAGGCAGCAGCAACTCAAATGACCACTTGCTATGACTGATGTATACAGAACACATCAAACCTTGAAACAGATGGGTTACAGCAGCAGAAGAACCCAGGGGATGCTACTCCTGCCAGCTAAGAACAGGCAACTGAGGCCACAATTTGCACAAACTCAAAAATGTCAAAGATTCACCAAAAGATTTTTCCAAAAGACTGGAAAAACATTGCCTGGTCTGATTTTTGTTGTGGCAAAAGTTAGGGTCAGAAATTGGCGCAAACAACATGAAATAGTGGCTCTGTCTTGTCTTGCATCAATAATTCAGGCCGCTGGTCGTGGTATAATGGTGTGTGGAATTTTCTTGGGACACTTTGGGCCCCTTAATACCACTTCTAAACGCCTGAGTATTGTTGCTGACCACGTCCATCCCTTTATGACCACAGTGTACCATCTTGTGATGGCTCCTACTATCATCTCCAACTAATTTCCACAACCACCAGATTTCAATCCAATAGAGCACCTTTGGGATGTGGTGGAACAGGAGATTTGCATCATGGATATCCAGTTGACAAATCTTCAGCAACTGCATGATGCTATCACGTTAATATGGACCAAAATCTCTGAGGAATGTTTCCAGCTCCTGGTTGAATCTATTCCTTGAAGAACTGAGGAAGTTCTGAAGGCAAAAGGTGGTACCCGCAACCCTGAATTGGATTAAGTGTGCATGAAAACGAATGCATTATTCATATAGCACTGTTCATTTTAAGGCTAAACTCTCAGAGCTTTGTCTGTATTATATTTAAGGATTTGATCTGAAGTCTCTGAGGATTGAGTGGCTACACCACTGAAGCAAAACTGGCAGAGATGGACTAACAGGGTGAAACCTGGCCCATACAGTTTAGACCACGCTGATGTAGAACAAGCACTGGAACTAACATACTGCGGTAGGCTTCGTAAAGTTCTGTCAGTACTCGTACATCCTCTTAACTGCTATTTTGAGGTTTGATCGAACATTCTTGAATTTCTCTCAAGGTCTCTTAGCGTTTTGAAAATGAGATGAGAGACAGTGGCCAGTCTCACTGAATCACGTAGACACGAAGACAGCGGAGCGTTTAAGGACAGGGTGATTCATCTGTAACTGACAGGACTATCTTTCCACTTTCCCCTCCTTTTATCAGCTAAATGCGGCAGAGAGAGAGATGAGAACGTCCATTGATCTCAATAAGAGGGACGCCACAATCAAGAGTCCCGTCTGCAGCCGGAGAAACGGAGAGCGGCAGCTCTGGTAATGCAATGAGGCATGCTAAAAATCTGCAAATCGTCAGTTGTGGACTCGTACAGGCTTACAGTCCGTCTTCAGAGCAACGTGTATGTGTGAACTTTGTCATTTTGACAAAGTAAAACACATCCATGCATTGCCTGCCAAGGTCAAGCTGTGGGAAATGCACATTATTTGATTTTTGAAGATTAGATATTCCTTGTAGGTGTGCAGAGCATGCAATATCTGTACCGTGCGTCATCCTGTCCTGACCCCCCACCCTGAGGACTGTTGAGACTCGGGTGCCTCTGGCAAAGCAGAAACAGCCAGCCAAATCATCCTGGAACATGTGCACACTTCTGATCTTCTTTAAAACCCTCACTTTTGCTCACTAGGCACTAGGAGCAGCCACCGTTGGTCATAATGTGTCTGGAACCAGTGGGCTTGACGATGGTGCCAAGGAACCAAATGCAGTTTTGCTAGTGCACACAATGCCAGAGGTGGGATACTAATTAGTTTGGAATTTCATTGTTTCTTTCAAAAAACATGGCATACAACTAAATGATCCTGGGTGTGACTGTGTATGAGGGAGTACATGATGGAGTGCTAGTTCTGTGTTTCAGGATCCACCATAGATCTGATTAGGGTCATGTGTTTCTTTTAGACAAATGGATGAATAAACACGTTTTACACTCTGGTCATAAAATCCATGGAATATTAATGTATTCGATTACAAATTCCCCCAAATGATGTGGCTGTTTCAGAAAGCACCTCCTTGAGAATATTTAAATCTTCATTACTTTAATCCGCTTGGGTCAAAATCATTCAATTTATTCTGAGCCTCTTGGTGTAAATGCAAGCACAGTGTGTATAGTGGATGGAGCACAGCATTAATATATTCTAATTATACTTGCTTTCTCTGATCAGTGCAGCCTGTCAATTCTTAAGGATCTGAGTGTTTAAATAGGCTAAGTAAACTACGATCACTGTCACACTAACAGAGTGGGTCTTTTGAATATCACAGATGCTTTTTCAGGACCGAGTGCTTGGCTGAAAAGTCTGTCACAAGGTGAGAGAATAGTGCAAGTGTGAGCGTGTGTTGCTCACAGATGTGACACTTGGAAGATCTCTTTATTTGGATCTATCTCAGCAGCGGCTGCCGACACAGTGGAGACGAAAATAACTCATCGACTTGCAGTCAGACAAAAGATCTTCGACGATTCTACTAGCTCCTGAGGAGACACTTGAAGAAAGGGAGCTGGGATAGAAGAAACCTGCAGAAAATGCTGACAATAAAATAATAAGAATGTCTGACTCAAATTTCTCTGAATAAAGTAAAACGGTTCAGGTGCATTCTCGAAAAATACAGCAGAGTAGTTCATACAGTTGGCTGGAGATTTAAATATGGTAAAAACGTTTGTTTAAAGGTGTCATTCGTCAACATGAAGAATATTAGAGAACGTACACATAGAAAACGTGCTCATCTTGAGTCAAGCAACGGTTATAAAAAAGAGCTAGACGCCTGAACTAGTCTACTGTGAGAGCAATAATTCATTAATGAATTCATATTTAATGATTTTTGAACCCAGAACATGACACAAAATTATGTTGCCCACTTTAAACAGCGACAACAGGCAATAACGTGTTGTTGCAAATTAACTACCGGTAGAGGGCGGTAGAAGGTAATAAAACGTTCCAGCGCATACTACAGCACTAGTTAGTATTCCTAAGTAGAGCACAATTTACCTATTTAGAGCGTATTACCTATTTAACACTAATTAGTGTTTTTGTACGATATTCATGTATGGCAGTGGTTCCAGGCTACTTCTTGTCACTCCGTTAAGAATTAGCAGTGAGAAATAGTACATATATGCGAGAAAAATGGCAACCGGAAAGTTTGCATGGAAATTAAAACGTTATGGCCGCTTTATTCCCAAAGCCAAAGAGTCTTCGTGGAAGGTAACGTTTTTGCTAATGACTCAGAGACTTGTGCAGAAGTTTGGGCACACCTGGTCAAATAAAAGATTTTTTTGTTCACTAAATGAAAATAGCGTAATATAGTATTGTATGTGACACGTTTCTAACTTTAATGAAGCATTAACAAGGCATTTACTTCAATACAAAAACAAACACTAGTGGCAAACGTGCCCAAATGTTTGCTAATTGTATTTAGGTTCTGTATAAGCTTAGCATAGTTACGTCTTTAAAGCGTAAACATTAGGCTTAAAATAATAAAAACATAATGTTTTACCATTTAAGACGGGGAGTGCTCACTGACAGAAAGGCAACTTTTTTGAGAACAGGTTATATGCGTAAGTATATGTATGTAATATTAAATAGAAAACCAAACAACCTAATAAATCAATACTAATTAATGGCTAATATCGCGGTGTTCCATACATTTTGTTTTGATCCCGGTTTGTTTGTTTGGTCGATGTTTTTGTTTTTTTTGTACATAAACACATACGCTGGAGTAAAGTCTGACCTGCCTTTTAAATACTTAATTATTCGGTTTTAACATGTCGGGTTAATAAAGCCTAATATCCGCTGTTTGACTATCAAAATGTTCAAGGACTTGACGTGTACGGAAAACCGTTCTTCATATATCGTTGGTCCGACTGCTGTGGTAAGTGTCTGAAATCTGTGCAAAATGTATGGAACATTGTGGCCCTCGCTTTACATTAAAACACATCATGCGTTCATTTGATAACAGTGTGCCCTACACTTGTCGAATCGTTTGTGTAGTGAAGAACTTGTTATAAAAAAAACAACAACAGACAAATAAAATGGGTATTAGGTCTCTGCACCCTCCAGACACCCAGAGCTTTATTGCGGAAAACACACACAGTGGGCCAAAAAAGTATTTAATTGATTCAACTCAATACTTTGTAACATAACCTTTGTTGGCAATGACAGAGGTCAAACGTTTCCTGTGAGTCTTCACCAGGTTGGCACACACTGTAGCTGGTATTTTGGCCCATTCCTCCATGCAGATTCTCCTCTACTAAGCAGTTGATGTTTTGGGGCTGTCGCTGGGCAACACGGATTTTCAACTCCCTCCACACATTTTTCTATGGGGTTTGAGGTCTGGAGACTGGCTAGGCCACTTCAGGACCTTGAAATGCTTTTTTACGGAGCCACTCCTTTGTTGGCCCGAGTGGTGTGTTTTGGGATCATTGTCATGCTGGAAGACCCAGCCACGTTCTATCTTCAATGCTCTCACTGATGGAAGGAGGTTTTTGGCTGAAAATCTCACGATACATGGCCCCGTTCATTCTTCCCTTAACACGGATCAGTCGTCCTGTCCCCTTTGCAGAAAAACAGCCCCAAAGTATGATGTTTCCACCCCCATGCATCACAGTAGGAATGGTGTTCTTGGGATGCAACTCAGCATTCTTCTTCCTCCAAACATGACGAGTTGAGTTTTTACCAAAAAGTTTTCTATTTTGGTTTTGTCTGACCACATGATATTCTCCCAATCCTATTCTGGATCATCCATATGCTCTTCAGACGGGTCTGTACATGTACTGGCTTAAGCAGGGGGGACACTCCTGGCACTGCAGGATCTGAGTCCCTCTCAGAGTAGTGTGTTACTGATGGTAGCCTTTGTTACTTTGGTCCCAGCTCTCTGCACGTCATTCATCAGGTCCCTCCGTGTAGTTCTGGGATTTTTGCTCACCGTTCTCATGATCATTTTGACCCCACAGGATGAGATCTTGCGTGGGGCATCAGATTGAGGGAGATTATCAATGGTTTTGTATGTCTTCCATTTTCTTACAATTGATTTATTAACACCAACCTGCCAGAAATCTTGCTTGTTCGTGGGTGACCAAATACTTATTTTCCACCATAATTTACAGTTGAATTCTTTAAAAATCTTTTTCTCATTTTGTCTTTCATAGTTGAAGTGTATCTATGATGAAAATTACAGACCTCTCTCATCTTTCTAAATAGGAGAACTTGCACAATCAGTGGCTGACTAAATCATTTTTGCCCAACTGTGTGTGTGTGTGTGTGTGTGTGTGTGTGTGTGTGTGTGTATACAATCCCAAATCATAACGAAATGTAAGGACCACTACATGTATTTATTTCCGTTTTCCATACCGACCCAACATTTTCTGATTTGAGGTTGTATTTATATATTCCTGACAGTTAGGGGATTATCCCTTGTGCAAAAATGGACTGGCGTCCCATCCAGGGTCTTGTGTTCTCCGAGATCCCCACGACCCTGGAAAGGAAAATGCAGTATGAAACATATGCAAAACAAACAAACATGCAATAAAAGGTTTTACCCAAACTTCTAAATAACACTAAACTAACATGGTCTGCTATATAACGCACTCCTCTACAGACATTAGTGGTTTTATTCAAATTAAAACAAAGAACGTTGGTAATTTTAAAGGCATTAGCTGAATATCCAGCAAAGTTAACACTGAACATCTTTGTGCTTTCATTGAAGGTGTTTGAGTCGAGTGAAAGCAAGGGCAGGCTGGAGCTGACGATACTGGAGTCCGGATATCTGTTTATCACACAGGCCCAGGAACTGCTGGTAAGCTCTGCAAATATTACCGCGTAGCCTGTTCATGTTTCATCTGTGGACAGGTTATTAAATCCAGAATAGGCCCGGGTCCATGCTGCCTGAGACGGATATCCATCGTGCCTGTAATGTCAAGGGCACATGAAATTCATCATGTCTGCCTGTGTAGTGCAACAGTTCATCCAGATCAGGAATTGCCTGGTTTTCCTCGCTCTTTCTCCCATGAGGATTACCTGGACATGAGCATTTGAGCTTTCCTGGGTATCCTCTGCGGAGAAGCATTATAGGAGACTGGATAGGAGGAAAGTGATGCCAGTTGTCTGTCTTGGCTGTTGTTGCCACATTACAATTCCGGGGACAGCACAGGCTGTTTTCTGAGTCAGACAAGGTACACACTGATGTATTAGGAACAGCTAGATGAAGCTGAGCTGAGGCTACTAGACTTGTTTCTTATTGAGCAGTGTTTCGAGAGAAGGGTTATCAGGTGTGTCATCAAGATTACACCAGGAAAGGTGAGTGTCTGCACACAGAGAGGCTTTGTGTTTTCGGAGCGGTGGCTGTGATGCTTTTTGTGTGTCTGCAGTAACACATATGGCAATGATTTGTTTAAATAAGCTCATCCTCATTAAATTAATGAAAATGTCACTTGATGATTAGTTTCAGACTTTAGAATTATCCACTTGTGTGACTGTCCAGGAGAACATGGTTTCCTCCCAATTTGCTTTGCCCAATTCCCCATACCCATGACATCTCCCCCATGATTCCACAAACCCCCTCTCAGTGTGACAGTGTGCATTGTAGAGATGGACAATAGGAATTGTATTTCTGTTACTATGCCTTCTAATGTAGTTGCATTGTTTGAACACAAGATGTCAGAATCAGTTTAACCTGTTCAAACCGCTACTGTATTCACTAGTCTAGCTCACTTTATCCTGAGTGGTAAGTGGCACATGTCCTTAGGACATTTCTTTGTTTGACAGCAGACAGTGACACAAAATGATCAGTGTTTTTTTGTTCTAAATAGACAAATACAAGAGTGCCACATCTGGTGGAAGCACCACAAAGAGTCAGAGAGAAGCCTGGCTTTGAGCACTTAATTTTACATGTTTTTTAAAGAGCTCTAGGTCTCTGTTATAGGAAACTCTCCCTTTCAGCATCACTTATCGTGCTTGGTTGTAACGTTAGCCGGGTTAACTTGGCCTTAAGCATTTATTTGTTTACAGAAAAGCCTGTCTGCCTTTCTGTGTAATTAAGTTACATGATCTACTCTGGCTTTCTGGGGTCTCAGTTATGGCTGTAGTTTAATGTAGTACTGCAAAATGTGGCGAGAAGATGAATTCGGAGTCATGAAGTGCCTCTAAGGAAAGTGACTTCTCAATAGTTGATCAGGTCACATTTTTTTAAACTTGCAAGCACTCTTGTTCACAAATTGCAGAGATGATTGAATACCAAATTATTAGGGTTTTTTTTGGCCAGTTCTGTTGTTTTATGGTGTAGCCACACTGATATTTACAATACTGTTTACATTTGCATTTTTTTTGTACTTCAGTAATTTTGTTGAGATGGATTTCATTGCTTTGCTGTGTCCATTTAGTTACAAATTAGTCTTAAAAACAATTGTGAAAAATTATCATGATCCATCATAAAATCCTGATGCTATGTTTTTGTTCGATTACCCACTTCTAGGTCAGGGGGAGATGTGGAGAGGTGAGGAGGGTCTGAGTGAATCATGAAATAATTCACTTAATTGTTCACTTCATTAACTGTATCTTTATTATATAGTTGCAGAAAGCCAGATTTTGTCAGTAATCTAATTAACGAATGTACATGCACATGAGTAATCAGATAATGGGAAACCTCTGGGTTTACATGACTCAGGCAGTGATTGGATTTCTGCTTTGCAACCAGCCAGTAATCTGACAAAGTTGCTTCATTTTCTTGTGTAAATACTGCGTTTCAGAGTTTCGATTTTAGTTTAATTCGGGGGTTGCCAGATCCCACAAGAAAAAACCCACAGCTCTATGTAAAAATAACACACATGACGCCAAGCTTATAGAATGTGGACCTGGCAACCATGTGGGTTATTTGCAGTCTGAGAAAGCCGATATGGTATACATGCTATGAGAAATGAGATTACTGGGGAAAAACTCCAGCGCTCTATCAGATTTCTTAATCTGACTTCTAGCTCAGATTATCCTGATCACTCCGATCAATTCAGAAATTTTATTGTGATCAGAGTATTAAGTGCATATAAAGTCACACAATGAAAAAAATAATCTAAAATAGTAACAAAAACAAACCCAGTGTGTTGTGGTCAGTGTTGCATTGTCCTAATAGTTCTGCATTGTGCCAGTCATGGCTTTCCACAGCTGCTTGCTGGCGTCATTAATTATGGGAGGGCAATTCCAGCTTATCCTCGTGTCTCCAGGTCTGGCAGGTGGCACGCCGTGTCTATAGAGGATTTCATGGAAATAGATCCCCCTGCAGGAATATCGAGTGAATTTCAGTCTAGCCTCTTGGTGATTCATCATGCCTGCACAGTGGTTTCCTTCCTTCCCAGAATTTCATTCTTGTTGACTTTGCTTATGAAGATGTGTCTTGTAAAGCTGCACATGTCATGTAGGGACACCTCAGTGTTTATAGATTGTACGGGGTTCAGTCACTGTTTGCTTGGAACCCTGTACTCTTCTTTCACAATGTGATTCTTTTGTTTGTTCAGGAAGGGTTTTCTGTTCTCAGTGCTCAGAGCTTTTTAAAGATCCAGCAGAAATCAGACAGCCTGCTTGTATACATCACACTGAAGGTGAGAAATTGCTTGTTCGTATTTTAGGAACGTTGTGTATATAAGCTATGGCTTCCTAGGAGCAGCCTCTGCTGTGGGGCTCTTCATATGCAAATGAACAAGACTAGCTGTTCCTGAGTGACCTTGAGCTGACAGCTCAAAGACATGCGTGGTTCAGCGTTTGAAGTCTCTGGGTTGTTAATAAGGCCAATTATTTATCCTTGCCAATCGGAAGACTATAGCTAAAATGATTACCGGATGAACTACATGAGAATGACAACTGCTGATGATTATATGGTAGGATCAGAAACAGACAATGCAGGTATGTAGTTCAAGACTGAATACCACAGGCACAACGTTTGTGCGCTTGCAGGAAGGGAGCCGTTTGATAAGGCTGCAGTTTGAGGGCAGTAGCAGGTCTGAAGCAGTTGATTTATGCAAGAAAGCAGTAGAGAGACTTCAGGAATACCTGCTCGCAGACACCCCAGAACTGGCAGGTCCCTCGTCTAGAACTCCAGACACCACTGGAATCTCTAACCAGCAAGAGCAGGTACACTTCATTAAAGTTTAAAACTATAGCACATGCACTACAGTGGCCCTTTTTAGAAATTTCTCTTTCTGCATTAATAGGAAATAAACCAATCCGATTTTCTTAAAACTTGTATGTAGATAATGAGAACCCTGTTCAACAAATGAGAAAAATATAATACCTGGTTATTTTCTTTATTGATGAAAATGGACAACTATTACATATGTGATTGGCAAAAGTATGTGAACCTTTGCTTTCAGTGTGTGCAGTCTTGGAGTTTTAATCCGTTCCTCCACACAGAACAGCTTCAGTTCTGGGATGTTGGTGACTTTTTATCACAAACTTTTTCCACAACATTTCTTGGCCATTAATATTAATGGCTTAATTAACATTAATGCGCTGTGGTAGGGTTCAAATCCCACCTCTGCCAAGGTGCCACTGTTGGGAATTGAGGAAGACCCTTTTCTTCCAGTTGCTTGAATGACATAAATGTAAATATAGTAGATAGATTTTAATACTGTATTGGATGTAAAAGATGAGGTAATAATGCAATATAGCAATAATGAAGTGACTATAGAAGTATCTCGTGCAGATGATTGTACAGTTGATGATGCATGGAACTATAGAGGAGTTAGGACTGTATGGTCTGATGGCTGCAGGGAGAAATTACCTGTAGAAGTGCAGGAGCAGTTGTAATTGCTGACATCTTTGCCAGCATCTGCACCTCTGCCACCATCTCCACTGTGTCCAATTTCACGCCCTGTACTGAGCCAGCCTTTCTGATGGTCTTAAGTCTATTGGTGGTGCCCCAGCAGAAAGGATGGTGCTAAACAGACTCATGGGTTGATCTTAACAGCTTACCTCTCACACCAAAGGACCTGAGTCGCCTCAGGTAAGAGTTGGCTTTGGCTCTTCTTATACAGCCTGTCGACGTTCACCTTCCATCCCAGGTTACCACTCCAATACCAAGGTACTTATAGGTGTTAACCACCTTGGTGTTCTCACTCTGGACGGTCACTAGAAATGGGTCTGAGCCTATGTCAGTATCAGGTCCTGGTCACTCAGTGGATATCAGGCAGACAGGGCCAATCCATATTCCATTCCACATCTTACCATGGAGCATTCAGCAACTTCAGTTTACAAATAGTAGTAGCTGTTGATTTAACTAAACAAAATTTTTGTGAAGATTTTTTTAAATCTGGAAACGCCAAAAAGCAAGACAGCATGGTGTAACCGTAAACACAGTGCCAGCAATAATAATCATAGTATTAAAGAAAAAAAAAACTCTTGAATTAGAATCTGTGAAACGGAAATAATATTCCATCACTAATGGTAACAGGAGCTGGAGAATATTTCTGTTTCTGGAAATCCAATCCACCACAAGCTTCTTTGTCTTCCTCTCAAGTTGGAGATGGTTGCACTGGCACCAGACTGACCAGGCTCCTGTATTCCTCCTCCTTCCCCTCACCGATACATCCAATGATAGCGATGCCATCTAAGACCTTTTGTAGCTCACGTCTCGGGCAAGTACCTAAAATGAAAGGTAGAAAGAGAGAAAGAACAGTCCCCTGTGGAGCACCTGTACTCTTTACAGTTCACCCTGACACAGTTCTGTAGTCTCACGTATTGGGGCCTGTTGGTCAGGTGGTCAGTGATCCAGGTCACCAGGACAGGGTCTGCCTGTGCTGCACTCGCATTGTCCCTCCACTAAAGGGGCAGAATGGTGTTAAAGGCACTGGAAAAGTCAAAGAATACGATGCTCCCTGCCATCTCCAGGTAGGGAGCCACATCCCTAACTCCCACATGTGGTCGATAGGCAACCTGTCCAATGCCTTTCTCACCTGTGTCCCGAGATGACCAAGCACAAGCCTCTATATTGACTTCATCAGGTGTGTCGTAAGTGCTACAGGTCTGTAGTC
>JAJAGP010003105.1:0-84522 GCA_025084515.1 Ancistrus triradiatus
GCCCCAAAACATCACTGCTCTAGAGGAGATCTGCATGGAGGAATGGACCAAAATACCAGCTACAGTGTGTGCCAACCTGGTGAAGACTTACAGGAAACGTTTGACCTCTGTCATTTCCAACAAAGGTTACATTACAAAGTACTGAGTTGAACTTTTGTTATTGACCAAATACTTATTTTCGACCATAATGTACAATTCAATTCTTTAAAAATCCTACAATGTGATTTCCTGGATTTTTTTTCTCATTTCGTCTCTCATAGCTGAAGTGTACCTATGATGAAAATTACAGACCTCTCTCATCTCTCTAAGTAGGAGAACTAGCACAAGCAGTGGCTGACTAAATACTTCTTTGCCCCACTGTATCTGTATATTTTAAAGCATCTTTACAATCTAAAACAAAACATTTTGGCATTTGCAAAAGTTTAGGCACATTTATGAGAATGCTTTTGGTTAATTTTCATTTTCACATTTGGTTCGTTTTCATTTTCACACCTGTATATTTCAAAGCATATTTGAAATATTAAACATAACTTACTGTATGAGGTGTAGGCACCTTTATGAGAACCCTTAAGGGAACAATGTTTTTTATTTTCTAAATGAAAAACTACTACACACCTCCTACATCAAACACACTTAAAATAAACACATCTCTGTATATTTTAAAGCACATTTTATATGTTAAATATTATATTTGATGTGTGCAAATGTTTAAACACTTTTATTTGACACCCTTAAGCTATGTTTTGTTTAATTCTAAATGGGAAAAAAACTACTACACAACTCCTACAAGGAACACATTTACAACAAACACATCTCTGTATATTTAAATGCATATTTGAAACATAAAACATAACACTTATTTCAAGTTCAAAAGTTTATGCACCTTTATGAGAAGAAAACAATGTTTTGTTTACTTTCTAAATAAAAAAAAACTACTACACAGCTCCAACACAGCTCCTACAGGAAACTCATTTACAATAAACACATCTACACACTTTCAAGAGAACCCTTAAGCAAACAACGTTTTGTTTGTTTTCTGAACGGAATAAGCTACTGCAAAACTCCTACAGGGAACACACTTATACACAACTCTGTATATTCTAAAGCATAGTTCAAATATAAAACATAATTTGGCATGGGCAAAAGTTTCGGCACCTCTATGAGAACGATCAAACTACACAGCTCCTACAGAGAACACACCTTTATGAGTACTCTTAAACAAACTTTGTTTTTGCTTATTTCTTTAAACGAAAAAAGTACTACACAACTCCTTCAGCGAACACACTTATAATAAACACATCTTTGTATATTTTAAAGCATAGTTCTTCTTCTTCTTCTTCTTCTTCTTCTTCTTCTTCTTCTTTCGGCTTCTCCCTTTATCAGGGGTCACCACAGCGAGTTAAACGTTTCCACCTCACCCTGTCCTCCACGTCCTCTACTCTCACCCCAACTCCCTGCATATCTTCATTTACCACAACCAAATAACTACTCTTTGGTCTTCCTCAACGTCTCTTGCCTGGCAGCTCCATCGCCGACATCCTCCTACCAATATATCCACTATCCCTCCTCTGCACATGTCCAAACCATCTCAGTCTTCCCTCTCGAATTTTGTCTCCCAAGCATAGTTGAAACATAAAAAACACTTTGGCATGTGCAAATGTTTAGGCAGTTCTATGAGAACCCTTAAGCAAACATTGATTTTCTAAACAAAAAAAAGCTACTACAAAACACCTACATTTACACAAAACTCTGTTTATTCTAAAGTTTGTTTGAAAAATAAAACAAAATTTGTCATGTGCAAAAGTTTAGGCACACTTCTGAGTACCTTTAACAAAACATTTTCTTTATTATGTGGTGACCTCTAATTGGAGAAGCCGAATGAGGAAACATAATACATTCTCTTGTGAGAACTGCACTTTCTGGTTCAGCAATTACAGTCTTGTCCAAAAGTCAGAGTGCCCTAAAGCAAGCTACACTTTTCAATATAAAAAAAAGCTTAAGACAAACTTTGCTTGTGTCCTGTGATGGACTAGTACCTTGTCTAGGACTGGTTCCCACCTTGTGCCTTGTGCTGTCAGACAGGCCCTAGCCCACCACAACCCTGAAGGATTATGAGGTTGCGGAAACTAGTGAGGGTGCGAGGAAGTGAATGAACTGTGGAACAACCATAAGAAAGTGAAAAAAGCTTTTCACAATTTTATTAGAATATTGCTCTCTGTTATCTTTTTTGTAACTAATAACCTGTTCTTCAGTTTGCTGTATTGTATTTGTGGCATCTTATAAAGAACATTGTGTTGGGGGACTTTCTGGGAAGTGGAGTGTTGTTGTGAGATAAAGCAGCTATAATAGGACATGGACGTTTGATAAGGTTTTTGAGGTTCAAGACCCACACTTTCCAGGACAAGCAAAGTCCTCTCGTTGTGACCTAAAAAAATGCATCCAACTGGATTTGCCTTAAACCCGGACTTTGCTTTGAATTTCATGTGACGTTTGCTGTACATCGCTTCTGCTGTGGCATTGCTTTAAAATCTTCTCCTTGAGGTTTGATTCGCTTCTCACATGTAAATTGGTCGATTATGTTACTCCTACTCCACAACCCTGATCAACTGCTTCACAAGTAAAGGTTAAAATGAAACATAGGAGTAATTCTTTTTATTGTAATGGGAAAGAAAGGTAATGGTGGCAATTGCACTGCCAAAATTAATGTGGGTATTGGGCTGCAATCAAGCACAAAAATTAACTTATGGCTCACAATCCAGAGCTCAGCTGGTTGCAAATGAAAGACTGCATGTTGCAACTTCTAATTTTGCTCCCCATTACCTTTACTGCAAATGTCCATCCAATCTGACTGTCCTTGTGACTTTGAGGACTCTGATATTGCTTAAGCAGCACCTTAAATGGAAGGTGCTCTCCTTGATTACACCTAAATTGCATCATTTTTTCCAGTAGAACAATACACACTTTGAAGCTGTGGAAAAGAAACAGATCCATTGCATGGCAGTGCACTTTCTTTAAAAATTGCAATTAATGATTTGTTTCATATTATTCGCCGCAACATATAGACAAGCCGAACACTTTTTGGTAGTGTCCTCAACGCCTTGTGCAAAAATAAGAAGACATTAGGTTAGACCTAAGTCAAATTTGTTCAAGAAAATGTTCAGAGTACAGGCGTTTGGTATAACGAAAAAACGGTAGTGTATGGTGCCCATCTCTCACCTGCAATCTAACTCACATGGTCGTCTGTGGTTCTCTGGCCAAAGCTTCTAATATTTGGCACTAGTTTTCAAGGCTTTTGGAGACGATTTCAGAGGACTGTTAGAATGGAAGCTGCTGCTTGTGGAGATCTGCTATTTTTGGGCAAGTGTCCCTACACTGAACAACTAACTGTCCACGAGTTTATATTTTTTAGCCTTTAACGTCTTTACTACATGTAGGAAATCATTAGAAGTCACGAACAACCAACGACTAAATCCCTAGCCTGTCTGAGTAAAGGTCCCTTTTCTAAAATTTTGAAAAAATCGAATTTAATATAAGAGCAAACTTATTTGAACCTTAATTGTTGCCACATGATTACACCGAAGCATATTTGCCAATGCAAAGCTTATTATAATACAAACTATTATTTACACTCAATTATATATTTGTTTTTTATTCCACTCTAGTCTGAAGTTCTTAAGTGAAGGGTTGGAATACATGATAAACAAAAAGGATTACAAAAGGTGACTCTTGAAGATAAATTGTCAGGTTATTGATCTATTTTAAATTTTATTGTGTATTTCATATATATATATATATATATATAGTTATCTATCTATGGGCAACCTTCAGTCAATTAAAAAGAGCAGTACCTAAACAGTTGTATAAGGCCCATACACAAATATCATTCTTGTTAACATGTTCTAATAGAGTACGATTTTTTAAACTGAATCTTTTTTAAAGGTCATATTCTACACCGTTTCTCAGATAAGTCATTGGAATAAAACAGACACAATAGGTTGGTCAAAATAACTGTTACATGGTATAAAAATAAAACATAAAGCGGGCAACTTCGACAAGTGTTACATAAAAAAATAATTTAAAAATGTAAATAAATGCTACAAAAAAGGGAGAGAGTAAACAGAAGCATGACCTTCACTTGCCGTCACCGGTATGAATCATTTTTACAAATAGCCAGACAAAAATAAGTTAACATGAAAATAAATAACATCATAAAATTTAGTGCAGATTATCAACTTAGAGAGGGCAATTTAGGATATATAGGATAGAAAACAAGACAAAACCAAAAGTCCCCAGCTTTAATTTGAGATCCTGATCATACTGTCCCAAGCACTGAAGTCTTTAAAAAGTGCTTTGGTTTTGTCTTTTTTTCTCTTCTGTGAGTCACTGATAGACGGTATGATTATATTGTTCAGCTTTACTTGGAGCCAGTCCTGCCTTTCCAGCGCTTGCTTGTGTTCTCCCACATTGTGCATTAGCTGGACTTCGCTGATGGACCTCTTGCTGTGGGAAATATCAATCACTGGTTAGTTAAAGCACAATCTAAAACGTACATCAAAACCAATGCAAGCAATAATTTACCTAATGCGTCCTTCCATAGGTGCCAGGATACAGCAATCCCAAGCAAAATGATTAAATGGTTTTTGCCCATGGTATGTGGTTTTAAAACTGTATACCTGCAATTAATTATATAGCGCAATTACGAACACTGTCACACATTACTGATGTATGAAAAATGATTTTTACATGGGTTTGAAAGCATCAACTTACAAAACACTGACGTCCTTATTTCCACAAACATTCCATTGTCGCTTGGCATTGTAGTCTGTGTGTGGGTGCTGCTGTCTTTCTTTTTAATGCTCAAGCCCCCTCCCTTAGGTCATTGATTGCAAAATCCAATAATTTGTGGTGATTCACCCCCCCGTGCTTTTTTGATGGTATAAGGCATGAATGTGACGACACTCAGTGCCCCCCCCCTGCCACTTCTGATTTCCAACACCTCAGCCCAAGATCCCTTGTGATCAAACTGCCATGAACTGTATGTAAAGTCAGTTACGCCTGCAGTAGACTCCATGTACTCAATTCACTGCTTTTATACACAGCCTGGGTTATAGAATTTATTATAATTTTATATATTCAGTTCCACGTTTCTAAAATTGGTAAAGGCTCGGGCAGTGACATAACGGCAAGGCTTGGCAGAAGACCCACAAAGATGCAAGTACAATTTCAGCATCAGTAGGGCCTAGTATATCCATGGTTGGAGATGCAACAAAATAACAGGGTGTGACATAAGCAGGTATAGTACTTAAAATATCAAGTAAGAACACAACAGCATAATAATAATGAAAAATAATAATAATTAATACCTTGAAGTGCGATGAAGAATGATCTTGTTGTGATTTTTTTGTGTACGAGTCTTAAGACGATACATCAATACGTTAGTAAAAAAAACATTTTTATATAATTATCATACTTTATTATGGTCTAAGGGGGGCGCAGTCTTGAATTTTATGCGGGAACACACACATAAGTAAATATGTAAATAAGTGAGTTTTGTACTTTTTCAACCTAAACAAGGGCAAGAACTGGTAAGAAAAGAAAAGAAAAGAATAAGAAAAAGTTCTTTCACTGCACATAAAAACGTTCACTCCCACGGTTTTAATTAATTAAGTTATAGCAAAAGTAATATTAGGATCTTTTTACTTTTACGTTGTATTTTTAATTTTTAGTCTTTCTTTTATGAAGAGAAGGAAGTCCGTTTTTGTGACTTGAACAGAATCAGTTACAAAATTTCAGCCTTTAATTTTTATGCTTTACTTTAAATCTATTCAACATACCATCAAACAAACAAGTTTAAAATGAAAAAGAGTCCAAAAATAGCAGAAAACACTTAAATCCACACTATTTCAAGTTAAAATGTGTGTTTTTTTAGCCTTTTTTAGAATTTGCTAACAACATTTACGGAAATAAGTCAATTTACGTACAAGAACATGGGCAAAATTCAGTAGTTTAAATCTTTAAATTTAAGCATACTTTAATCTAATTGTAAAATTTCAAGCTAATTTCATTTTTTATTTAGACCTAATATTAACAATTTATTTATACAGAAAAAGTTTGTTTTTAATTCTTTTTTAAGGAAGCTTTCTGTTTTTAATTTTTTTTACGAAATACTACTCCTACTACTACTACTGACTACTACTAATAATAATAATTAGAAAGTATAATGATTAATAATCCAATAATAAATCAAAGCATTTTATTTTAGAAAACAAATACCCACTGATGCTAATCAAATGTTCTATATCTCTTATCTACCTAACACGTGCCCATCAGTAAATCTAGTTTTTGGCCTTGTGTCATCACAATTCCTTACAGTTTAGTACCATTTTTTAAATTACCACTACTCCTCTATATGAACATGGTCTTGTAGTTATCAGGTCAAATAAATAAGAAAAAGACAGTATGGCAGAGTCCAAACAATGGCTGATGCTGCAGATCTACGATGATCTATGGGAAGTGGACAAGTTTGTCCATACTCTTGTGGGACCATTGTATAACCATAGGGAAGTTTTTTTCTAAATATGGCAAAGGAATGGCCTATGTCATGACACAAGTAGTCCCCCAGAAAGGATCCAAATGAATGTGGGACAAAAAAAACTTCTCTAATTGTTCTAAAAGTCCTTCTGGAGGCTGATGATGTTTGTACGTGGTTTTCTGTTCTTACTTGCGTCAACTTTTATTCTGCATCTTATCCACACTTAGTAAAGGGAAGCTATTTCTCCCTAAATCAGGAAAGGGAGAGCATACAGATTGATGTCGGGAGGAGTCCACCCCCCGATACCACATCTGCGCATGCTCACTACGCTGTTCGCGCACCGTTCAGCATCTATTTTACAGGGCAATACTTGATTTGTGTGATGTGTGGGTTGGTCATTTTGAACATTGGTAGGTCCTTACGGTGGCCACTGAATGCTATATTCCCCTATTTAATAAGAGGAACCGATTGGGTGTCTGGTCAGCACTGCCTTTTCTTAAGTGATGAAGTATGTTAAAGCCCACGAAGCAGGACTCACTTCATAGACTTAAACTGGTAAGGCTGCAATGTTCAAGAATCAAGGTAAGATTTAGTTGAAATGGTCATACAAAAACACCCAGAGAATGTCAGGCATGTGAAACTTATAAATTCGAAAGGTGAACGTTTGTAAACACACTTAATGTTGGCTTGTCCAATGCATAGATTGGGCTGTGGTAATCCATTTTGAAGCGTTGTAATTTTGAAGCAGTTTTTCTTTACTATTCTTTAGAAGGCTAATGCCAGGCCTAATGTGCCTGAAAAAGAACACTAACTGTACCTTAAACTTTTTATTTATAATTATTTACTACAACCCAATCTGAAAGTGGTGGAAATGCAAAAACAACACCAAAAACACAACAAACAAACAACAAAAATGTATGGTTCTTTACTTAACATTATTTCATCGCAACAGTATTAATCTACATATTTTTATGTTTGTCTTGTCAATGCTGTTTAACAGGCAGTACATCCATTCCTGCATTCAGGCCTGTAACACTTCCAAAAGAAAATTGGGACGGTTAAGAATTTACCAATTTGTGATGTTGCCATTCCTTCTCACAAACTTAAGAGACTTAAAATACAACACTTTTGGCATTAAGGGAAAAAATACGCAAGCGATGAAAATGTTTCAGCTGTTATTTTGTCCCATTTATCTGCAAACACACTTAAGATGTGCCTACTACCGTACGGTTCGTACTGATGCTGTCATTGATTTGATAGTTTTGGTTGTCTTTCGTTTCTTCGTTTCTAAATTCTCCAAACTTCTCGGTTGGGACAGGTTACGACTGCAGGCATGCCAATCCCATTACACGTACCCTCTACAACTGCAACCAGATCTTTGGCACTTTGTGCAATAGTGCTTTGTATTATCTTGTTGAAAAATGCATGACGGTCCCCTGGAAAATATTCGCTTGAAAGGCATACATATGTTGCTCTAATCTCAGTGTCTTTTTCCTCATTAATGCTGCATCACAGAAGTTGTAAATGACCTTACCATGAGCAACTGACACAGCCCCATACAATAAACAATCCTGGGTTTTGGTACTTGTAGCTGATAAGTCTGGATGGTTCTTTTCATCTTTGGTCTGCAGCACATGGTGTCCATTTCTTCCAAAAAATAATCTGTAATACTGATTGGTCTGACCTCAATACACATTTCCACTGTGTGATGGTCCATCCCAGATGCCAACATGTCCAGAGAAGTCGATATCATTTCTGGACATGGTTATCATGAGGCATCTTTTTAGCACACTAAAGTATTAAGTGGCATTTGTTACTGTAACTCCGTATTGTAGTGCTTGACAAAGGTTTGCCAAAATAATCCCTTGCCTATGTGGCAATTGCCTATTAGCTATATGAATAATGGTTCTTAACGCGGTGTTCAGATTAGGCTTTTTTCAGATTTGAATCATGTAAATTCCTTACAATCTTTCCCCATGAGATCCTCAACCCATCTTTGCTCCTCAGAGACTCGGAGTGGATACTGCTTTTGTATCAAATCATGATTACAATTACCTGTTGACATCACCTGTCTAAAGTGACATCATTATTTAGTTTTAAAAAAAAAATTTTTTTTTTTTACCTCATTACTAACCCTAAATTGCGTACATTTGGAATGTTTTACAGGATAGAAATGCAGGGATATAGCGTATATTAACAAATAAAATGAAGTTACCATACAAAACATGAAACTTCTTAGGTTCATACTGTCTGCAGTGGAACAAAAGTCAAAGCAAATGTAAGCTTTTTTTTTCAGTTTGCATTTTCCATACTGTTCCAACATTTTCAGATTTGGGTTTGTATTAAAGCCTAAACCTTTAAATGATTTGTCAAAAATATAGATAAAAACAGTATATAAATTATTTTATTACTTTTAATTTTAACATTTTGTTACTTTCTTGTAATAACAATGAAGGCAGATAAAAGCATACAATATTAATAAATACTGTTTCATTCTGAGCTATGAAGTGTTTTTATTTATTTATTTATTTATTTTTACGTGAAGGACGTCTGTATTTCCACTAAACTAAGTAGGTTTCACACGAAACACAACCGATTTAGAACAGAATTTACTTCCCGTGTAAACAGCACTGTCCTCCCTCCTAACCCTGTCCTTGCACTGATCCGGCTGATTGTGTAGTGCAGCTTGGGCTCATGTGGAATCAACCCGCACATTGTTCTCATTACCTCATGCTAGGACAATGTGTGTCATCTCACTAATGGTATGTCACAGCAGCAATGTGCACAAGAACCTGTCAAGAATGAAGGTTAAAAATTTCTTACAAACCATTAACTGGGGTCATCCCCGTGCTGTACTGATAGCCATGCATCATTAAAATCATACAGGTTTCCCTCTAAATTTGGAACAGTGGTCAATAAATAGAAAATAAATCTATATATAAACTTTTGGGTACAGCGTGAGCTGCTCTGATCATTTTTTAAGCTTAGATGTGCTATTTTATGCTGTGAGAATTTAAAATTGGGCACATGTAAGAAACAGACAGCCTTCTATGTATTGCAGCTATTTGTTACAAGTCATAAATAATGCGTGGCTGCATTATTTACTGCACAAAGTCACTCCGAGGCCAGAAAGTGACAGTGTATGCCTTTGCTGTAATATAACACCCAGGTCTCACGTGTTAACATGCAACTGAAACCTGTGTGTATATATATATATATATATATATATATACACACACACAGTATATATATATAATTAAGGTGATTGACCTACTTAACCCATATATCACCTTGCCAAGTATAATAGTGCAGCTTCTTTCTTATCAGAAAGCTTTATTAAGGGGGAAGGGGGATTAGGATTGAATAAAGTACAACGGTTTGGAGAATTATTGTTTTTATTTATTCACTTATAAGGTAAAGACATAAACGTGCCCATTGTTGGTCGTTATGTTAATGTGTGGCTAATTAACTTTCCAGGTAACGTTAGCTATGATAGCTAACGTTAATCATGGTAGATTTTTTTTTTATACTCGCAAATCAGCCAGTTTTCACAAAGAAAATGTTTGTTTCTACTTTATACAAGTACTGAAACATTTTAGAATAATTCTAATGCATTTCTATAATTACAGTTCCAGCAGAAATTACATATTGACGTTAGTCAGAGCTGTTATAAAGACACGGCATGCTGAAGGGTTGCCAGATCCCGCGAGAAACACGAGCATCCAGCCAAAAATAAGCGAATTGGCCAAAATCGTCCATAACGTTCTTAATAATAATAACTGGAATCCATTTATTTAGCTATATTTTACATCAGTATATTGTAGGAACATTTCATATCTGAATAAAACAGACAGAGGGAAATACCCAGAGATTTCACATACCTGTAAACAACCAACTACAGTTGGGCCTCCATTATATTTCAGCCTTATTGTGTTTTGTTTCTGTACTTAAGTCAAGTCAAGTCAAGTCAGATTTATTTATATAGCGCTTTTTACAATGAAGCATTGTCTCAAAGCAACTTTACAAGTTTAGATTATCTCCTAATAACTACGTCCAATCCCAAATTTACTTAAATTTACTTAAGGACGTTTTGCAGCTCTGCAAACCAAATAGCTACCATTTATTTTCTTGTTAACCCTCATAAAACTGCATTGCTTTGTCTTCTTTCATCACTTTAGCTGAAACAGAAAAAAAATGTTACAGAGATTAAAAATATGACTGATGCAACAATTGCTTTTAAACTAACTACCCATACTGCGTGTCCACAAGATGGTAGCATAGAGCTGTGTTCATACAGTCTGGGACGGTTTGCCCGATTACCTCAGGGAGTATTTACGTAATACTGCTTGTGAACTGTGTGTGTATTGGCGGAATGTGACACGTATTTAAATCTTTATGGAACTGGTATTCATTTGTGGTCATTTAAATTGTAAATGCAACTCTACAAATAGCTTAGTTATTTGTGCAAATTAACATTTCATATCAGTAGCTAGCACCTGTTGCTATTTTCCTGCTAACAGTCCAAACGTCCAAAACATATGGTTAATTTAAATACGAACTGCACACTCTTGAGAATATTTTTCATTTCACTGCTAATTGATGCTGATGTTAATGTGACAATAATTCAGCTCCTATATGCTGAGGTGTAACCCAGGCACCCTGATAAGGAAATCTTCAAATGTGGCCGAATTAAGAAAATGGACTGCTTTCGTTTTTTGAGAATACAATTCATGGAGGTATTATCACTCTGCTAAAAAACAAACAAACAAAAACCCCCAGCAAAGACCAGCTTGTGAAGTGTTTTAGATGAAGTGATTTAGTCAAAGCGAAATCATACGAGGTCCATGTTCCATGTTGGTCCAGGTTGGTTTATGGTTGTTATGGATGGTTGTTGATAGTTTAGCTGGTGAACTTGAATGTGCTTGCTGGCCTTGCTGGTAAAGCTGGTTGACTAACATATAGCTGTCCAAAATCCAGCATACAGTGGTGTGAAAAAGTGTTTGTCCCCTTTCCTGATTTCCTGATTTTTTTTGCATCTTTGTCACACTTAAGTGTTTCAGAACATCAAACCAATAAAATTTGTGTTAGTCAAAGACAACACAAGTAAACGCAAAATGCAGACCCCGCAACAACATTCAAAGAACTGAAGGCCTCACCTGCCTCAGATAAGCTCAGTGTTCATGGCTCCAACATAACAAAGAGTCCGGGCAAAAATGGCCTGCATGGCAGAGTTCAAAGGCGAAAACCACTGCTGAGCAAAAAGAACATTAAAGCTCTTCTCAATTTTTCCAGAACACATCTTGATGATCCCCAAGGCATTTTGGAGAACATTCTGTGGACTGAGGAGACAAAAGTTGAACTCTTTGGAAGGTCTGTATCCCCATTACATCTGACGTAAAAGTAACACAGCATTTCAGAAAAAGAACATTATACCAACAGTAAAATATGGTGGGGCTAGTGTGATGGTCTGGGGCTGTTTTGCTGCTTCAGGACCTGGAAGACTTGCTGTGATAAATGGAACTATGAATTCTGCTGTCTACCAAAAAATCCTGAAGGAGAATGTCCGGCCAACTGTTCGTGACCTCAAGCTGAAACAAACTTGGGTTCTGCAGCAGGACAATGATCCAAAACACACCAGCAAGTCCACCTCTAATGGCTGAAGAACAACAAAATAAAGACATTGGAGTGGCCTAGTCAAAGTCCTGACCTGAATCCTATTGAGATGCTGTGGTATGACCTTAAAAAGACTGTTCATGCTCGAAAACCCTCCAATGTGACTGAATTACAACAATTCTGCAAAGATGAGTGGCCAAAATTTCTCCACAGTGCTATAACACCTTCATTTAAAAACTGCATTTTGTGTTTAATTGTATTGTCTGTGACTAATATTTACATTGGTTTGATGTTCCGAAACACTTCAGGAAGCGGGCAAAGACTTTTTCACACCACTGGCATTTGTTTTTTTTTTTAAAGCAGGGTACAGAGTGCAGTTAAAATCTGATTTTCTGCAGCTATCAGATTGCTAAGTGCATGTAAAAACAATCAGTAAGCTCTGGCTCACTTTTGGCCTTCCGGTGCATTGTCAAGGTGTCTGATCTAAGGTCTGAGGTCAAGGTTCTGTGCAAGCCTGCCAAGTTCCCAAGCAAAGTTGGCAAACCAGTTCTCTATGGATTTTGTTTACGGACAGCAGGGAGGAAAGTTGATGAACTGACTTGTTGTAAGTGGAAATATGTGTGTAAATCAGTACAACTCATTCTACTGCCACTGTTTGTCTATGGAAAAATCCAGAAATGTATGCTTTATAGTATGAACACGTTACATGTGAGTGTTGCTGAAATAGCAGAGCTCAATTATTAGAAGGGGTGTCCAAAAACCTTTTCCTATATAGTGTATTTGCATGAGTGGTTTGTGGGATTCAGGGTGGTGATGATTTCTGATATGTCTACACTATCAATGCAAGAGGAATATTCTATTAATGTACTTGAACTTGAGAGATAGAGAGAGAACTCGTCCACCTAAAAACAATGAATAAGAAAACCACAGCATGCTTGCTTCATGTTTTCTGACCTTTTTAGCCTATGCTTTGACCACCTATCTGCACTTCACAGGCGTAAAAAAGCTTCTCTTCTTTCTATTCATGCAATCCATTTCCCCCTCAATACTGTTTGGACTGTCATAATACTGTTTTCTCTATTCCCCACACACTGCTGTACCACTGCCAGCAACACACCCGGCTGAGAAAAGTACCATGTCATGGACATTGTTGATTTATGGTCTGTGGATGTAAGCAGAAAATCCTAGGAGATCTGTATTTAATGCATTTTAGCATTTAGCTGCAAGGAAGAACAGATTGTTTAACTGTCACTGAACAGGTGAGTTCGTAACTATGCTCTATGTTGATTGTCTTTGGTACTGTGCTGTCAGAAAGCGGCTATTATCCTTCAACTAATTCAATCCTCATATTCCATATTTGTCCCTGATCTCCTGTGTAATTATTAAAACGATAAGCAAACTACAAACGAGCACGTTTGTAACTGGTTAAGCTAAAACTAATCCCACAGGTGTGTGAGGATCATAAAATAAATTATGTGTAAATTACCCAAGAGTGCTCATCTTTGATTAGATCATTTAGTTAATTGATGTATTCATTCACTCATTTTCTCTTTACCAACACTTTAACATTGATTTTGAGGGCCAGATCTCTGGACAAATCTTTATCAGGTTGCACTATGAAGACAAAATGGAAGAAAAAAAAAATCAGGAAATCACAATGTAGGATTTTTAACAAATTTTAAAAAAATTGCAAATCATGGTGAAAATAAGTATTTGGTCAACCACAAACAACAAGATTTCTTTCGGCTCTCACAGCACTGTACTTCTTCTTTAAGAAGCTCCTTCCACTCGTTACCTGTAGTAATGGCACCCTGTTTGACCCTCGTTATCTGTATAAAAGACAAACCTGTCCACAAGCCTCAAACAGTCAGACTCCAAACTTACCATGCATGGCCCAGACAAAGGGCCTGCACATGCTGGGAAAAGTGAATCTACAATGGCAAGTAGGTTGGTGTGAATAAAATCAACTGTGGGACAAGTGTAATAAATGGAAGACATACAAGACCATGGATAATCTCCTCGATCTGGGGGCCCCATGCAGATCTCATCCCGTGGGGGGGTCAAAATGATCATGAGAATGTGACAAAAATCCCGAACTACACGGAGGACCCTGATGAATGACCTGCAAGAGCTGGGACCAAAGAAACACAAAGATTACCATCAGTAACACACTAACCGAGAGGGACCGGATCTGCATGCCAGGCATGTTCCCCCTGCTTAAACCAGTACTGTCCAGGACCATCTGAGTTTGCCAGATAGCTTATGGATGATTCAGAAGAGGCGACTGGGAGAATCTCATGTGTAAGAAAACCAAAATAGAGTTTTTGGTAAAAACTCAACCCTGACTTCGCCGTGTTTTGGAGGAAGAAGAATGCTGATTTGCCATCCCACCGACACCATACCTACTGTGAAGCATGGGGGGCGGGGTTAACAATCAGGCTTTGGGGCTGTTTTGCTGTCCAGGGGACATAAACGACTGAATCTGTGGTAAGTAGGAAAGTGACGGGGCCATGTATCGTAGAATTTTTAGCCAAAACCTTCTTCCATCAGCATGAAGATGGCAACGTGGGCTGAGCTTCCGGCATGACAATGATCTCAAACAAACCGCCTGGGGCAACAAATGGCTCCGTAAAAAGCATTACAAGGTCCCGTAGTGGCCTAGTCCCGACTAATACTATACTAATTTCCAATATTCTAGGTAGATTTTATTAATGTTTATAAATTATTACCTTAAATGGCAGTTGCCAAAATCACTGTACAAGACCTTCCCTTAAATAATAAAATGCTCTTTTGGTTAATTATAACTAATTATCTAACATATAATGTATAGACTAAGAAATGGGGGGGGCCTGAAATCTGTGCATGGTCCTTTAAAAAATTTTCGAATTTAATAACTTCCACAACTAGCCTATAACTTCTGACAAGACAATTTGTCTTTAAGTGGAAAGAGTGGGAAGGAGGTTCGGTTAAGGTCCTGGTTAGGTCCTGTTAAGTCCTGGTTGGGTGGGTCCTGTTCAAGGTCCAGTTTGGGTCCTGTTGAAGGTTCCTAGTGGGTCCCTGTACAAGGTGCGGGGTTGGGTCCTTTGAAGGACCTGGTTGGGTCCTGTTCAATGTCCGGATGGGCTTTGTTCAAGTTTGTTCAAGATCCCTGGTTGGATCCTGTTAAGGTCTGAGTTGGTCCTGTACAATGTCCGGGTTGGGTCTTGTTCAAGGTCCCTGTTCAAGGCCCTATTTTGGATCCTGATCAATTTCCGGTTTGGTTCCTGTTTCAAGTTCCTGTTTGGGGGTCCTGTTCAAGGTTCCTGTTTGGGTAATGTTCAATGTCCTGTTTTGGTTCCGATTTAAGGTCCTACTTGAGTTTTTGTTTCAGGTCCATTTGGGGGTTCTGTTAAAGATCCTGTTTTGGGGTGTTGTACCAGGTCCTTGGTTTGGTCTGTTTCAAGTCCTGGTTGGGCTCTGGGTTCAACGTCTTTTTTTGGGTCCTATTCAAGATCCTATTTGGGTCCTGTTCAAGGTCCTGTTTTGGATCCTGTCAAGATCCTGTTGGTTCTTGTTTTAAGGTCCTATTTGGGTTCCCTGTTTAAGGTCCTGTTTGGGTCCTGTTTAAGTCTTGGTTGGGTCCTGTTCAGTCCTGTTTGGGGGGTCCTGTTCAAGTCCTGGTTGGGTCCTGTTCATGGTCCTGTTTTGGGGGTCCTGTTCAAGATCTTTGTTTGGGTTCTGTTCAAGATCCTGTTGGTTCCTGTTTAGGTCCTGTTTTGGGTCCTGTTCATGGTCCTGGTTGGTTTGTTCAAGGTCCGGTTGGGTGCTGTTCCAGGTCATGGCTGTGTCCTGTTCAAGGTCCTGTTTGGGTCCCATACAAGGTCTTGGTTGGGTCCTCTTCAAGGTCCTGTTTTTTGCCTGTTCAAGATCCTGTTTGGGTCCTTTTCAAGGTCCTGTTTTGGTCGTGTTTAAGGTCTTGGATGAGTCTTGTTCAAGACCCTGGATGGGTCCTGTTCAAGGTCTTAATTGGGTCTTGTTTAAGGTCCTTTTTGGGTCTTGTTCAACGTCTTATTTGGGTCCTGTTCAAGGTCCTGTTTGCATCCTTTTCAAAATCCTGTGTGGGTCCTGTTCAAGGTCTTGTTTGGGTCCTGTTCAAGGTACTGTTTCGGTCCTGAAAAACGTCCTGTTTGGGTCTTGTTCATGGTCATGTTTGTGTCCTGTTCATGTTCCTATTTGGATCCTGTTCAAGGTCATGTTTGGATCCTGTTCAAGGTCCTTTTTGGGTCCTGTTTAAGGTCCTGGTTGGGTGTTGTTCAAGGTCCTCTTTGGTTCCTGTTCAAGGTCCTCTTTGGTTCCTGTTCAAGGTCCTATTTTAGTCCTGTTCAAGGTCCTGCTTGGGTCCTGTTTAAGGTCCTGTTTGGGTCCTGTTCAAGGTCATGTTTGGTTCCTGTTCAACGTCCTGTTTGGGTCCTGTTCAAGGTCCTGTTTGGTTCCTCTTCAAGGTCAGGTTTGTTGCCTGTTCAAGGTCCTGTTTGGGTCCTGTTCAAGGTCTTTGTTGGGTTCTGTTTAAGGTCCTGTTTGGGTCCTGTTCAGGGTCCTGTTTGGGTCCTGTTCAGGGTCCTGGTTGGGTGCTGTTTGGTTCCTCTTCAAGGTCCTCGTTGGGTGTTGTTCTAGGTCCTGTTTGGTTCTTGTTCAAGGTCCTGTTTGGGATCTTCCTCAAGGTCTTATTTGGGTCCTCTTCAAGGTCCTTTTTGGGTCCTTTTCAAGGTCCTGTTCAAGGTCCTGTTCAAGGTCCTGTTCAAGGTCCAATTTGGGTCCTGTTCAAAGTCCTGTTTGGGTTTTGTTCAAGATCCTGTTTGGGTCCTGTTTAACGTCCTGTTCAGGTCCTGTTCAAAGTCCCGTTTGGGTCCTGTTCAAGCTCTTGTTTGTGTTCTGTTTAAGGTCCTGGTTGGGTCTTATTCAAGGTCCTGTTTGGTTCCTCTTCAAGGTCCTTTTTGGTTGCTGTTTAAGGTCATGTTTGGGTCCTTTTCAAAGTCCTGTTTGGGTCCTGTTCAAGGTACAATTTGGGTCCTGTTCAAAGTCCTGTTTGGGTCTTATTCAAGATCCTGTTTGGGTCCTGTTTAACGTCCTGTTCGGGTCCTGTTCAAGGTCCAATTTGGGTCCTGTTCCAAAGTTCCTGTTTGGGTTTTTGTTTCAAGATCCTGTTTTGGGTCCTGTTTAACCCGTCCTTTCTGGTCCTGTTCAAAGTCCCGTTTGGGTCCCTGTTCAAGGTCTTTGTTTGGGTTCTGTTTTAGGTCCTGGTTGGGTCTTGGTCAGGTTCTGTTTGGTTTCCCCTTCAAAGTCCTATTTGGTTGTCTGTTTAAGGTCCGTTTGGGTCCTTTTCCAAAGGTCCTGTTTGGGTCCTGTTTAAGGTCCTGTTTGCCCTTCCTGTTCAAGGTCCCGATTGGGTCCGTTCAAGGTCCGACTTGGGTCCCTGTTTAACGTCCTGTTTGGGCCCTGTTCAAAGTTCTGTTCAGGTCCTGGTTTTCTGGGTCCTTTTCAAGGTCCTTTTTGGGTCCTGTTAAATGTCCTGTTTGCTCCCCTTGTTCAAGGTCCGATTGGGTTCCTGTTTCAAGGTCCGACTTTGGGTTCTGTTTTAAGGTCCTGTTTTGGGTCCTCTTCAACGTAAAGTTGGGGTTTGTTCGAAGTCCTGTTGGGTTCCTTGTTCAAGGTCCTGTTTTGCTCCTGTTCAAGTCTTTGTTTAGTACTGTTCAGGTCCTATTTCGGTGGCTGTTTCAAAGTCCCGTTTGGTCCTTTTCAGGTCCTGGTTTGTGTCCTTTTTAAGGTCCTTTTTGGGGTCCTGTTGGGTCCTTTTCAAGCCTGTTTGTTCCTGTTTTCAAGGTCCTGTTTGGTTCCTAGTTCAAGGGGTCCTGTGTGTGGTTTCCTGTTTCAAGTCCTATTTGTGTCCTGTTCAAGGTCGTGTTGGCTCCGGTTCAATCCTGTTTTGGTTCCTGTTTCAAGGTCCTGTTTGGTTTCCTGTTCCAGGTCCTGGTTGGGTCTGTGCAAGGTCCTGTTCGGGTCCTTTTAAAGGTCCGGTTTTGGGGTCCCTGTGCAATGTCCTGTTTCGTTCCTGTTTTAAGGTCCCTGGTGGGGTCTTGTTCCAAGCTCAAGTTCAAGGTTCCTGGTGTGGGTCCTGTTCATTTCCGTTTGGGGCCGTTTCAGTTCTGGTTGGGGTCCTGTCAAGGTTCCTGGTTGGCGCTCCTGTTCAAGGTCCTGTTTGGGTGGGTCCTGTTCAAGGTCTGTGTTTGGTCCTGTTCAAGCTTTGGTTGTGGTCCTGATTAAGGTCCTGGTTTGGTCCTAAGCAGAGTCCTTGTTGTGTCCTTGGTTCAGGTCTTAATTCAAGGTCGTTTTGGGGTCCTGTTTCAATGTCTTGGTTGGGTTTTGTTCAGGTCCTGTTCAAGGTTCTGGTTGGGGGGTTCCTCTTCTGGTCCAGGTTTTTTCCTGTTTCAAGGTCCTGTTTGTTCCTGTTCAGGTCCTGATTTGGGGCCTTGTTTCAAGTTCCTATTTGTTTGTGTTCAAGTCTGTTTGTGTCCCCTGTTCAAGGTCGGTTTTGCTCCTGTTTCAAGGTCCGTTTGGTTTCCTGTTCAAGGTCCTTAGTTGTGTCCTGTTTCAAGGTCTTGTTTGTGTCCTTTCAGGTCGTTTTTGTGTTGTCCTGTTTCAAGGTCCTGTTTGGGTTTTGTTCAGGTCCTGTTTTGGGTCCTGTTCAAAGTTTTTTGGGTCCTGTTTTAAGGTTCTGTTTGGGGTCCTGTTTCAAGGTCCCTGTTGGGGTCCTGTTCAAGGTCCTGTTTGGGTCCTGTTAAGGTCCTGGTTGGGTTGTTGTTCAAGGTCCTGTTTTTTGGTTCCTGTTCAAGATCCTATGTGGGTCCTTTTCAAAGTCCTGTTGGGTCCTGTTCAAGGTTCTATTGGGTTCTGTTTAAGGTCCTGGTTGTGTCTTGACCAATGTCCTGTTTTTGGTTCCTGTTCAAGATTCTGGTGGGTCTTGGTTCAGGTCCAGTTGGGGTCCCTGTTCAAGGTCCTGTTTTTGGCTCCTAGTTCAAGGTCCTGTTTGGTTCCTGTTTCACGGCCTATTTGTGTCCGTTTCAAGTCCTATTTGTGGTCCTGTCAAGGTCCCTGTTTGTGGTTTTTGGTTCAAGGTCCTGTTGGGCCTGTTCAAGGTCATGTTTGGGTCCTGTTTAAGGTCCTGGTTGGGTGTTGTTCAAGGTCCAGTTGGGGTCTTGTTCAAGGTCCAGTTGGGGTCCTGTTCAAGGTCCTGTTGGGGTCCTGTTTAAGGTCCTGGTTGGGTGTTGTTCAAGGTCCTGTTTGGTTCCTGTTCAAGATCCTATTTGGGTCCTTTTCAAAGTCCTGTTTGGGTCCTGTTCAAGGTTCTATTTGGGTTCTGTTTAAGGTCCTGGTTGGGTCTTGATCAAGGTCCTGTTTGGGTCCTGCTCATTGTCCGGTTTGGATCTTATTCAAGGTCCTGGTTGAGTTTTGTTCAAGGACGTGTTTGGCTCTTGTTCAAGGTCTTGGTTGGGTCTTGTTCAAGGTCGTGTTTGGCTCTTTTTCAAGGTCTTGTTTGGGTCCTGTTTAAGGTCCTGGTTGGGTCTTGTTCAAGCTCAAGTTCAAGGTCCTGGTTGGGTCCTGTTCAATTTCCTGTTTGGGTCCTTTTCAAGGTTCTGGTTGGGTCCTGTTCAAGGTCCTGGTTGGCTCCTGTTCTAGGTCCTGTTTGGGTCCTGTTCGAGGTCTGTGTTGGGTCCTGTTCAAGGCTTTGGTTGGGTCCTGATTAACGTCCTGGTTGGGTTCTAATAAAGGTCCTGGTTGGGTCCTGTTCATGGTCCTGGTTTGGTCCTGATCAGAGTCCTTGTTGTGTCTTGTTCAAGGTCTTATTCAAGGTCATTTTTGGGTCCTGTTCAAGGTCTTGGTTGGGTCTTGTTCAAGGTCCTGTTCAAGGTTCTGGTTGGGTCCTCTTCATGGTCAGGTTTTTTGCCTGTTCAAGGTCCTGTTTGGTTCCTGTTCAAGGTCCTGTTTTGGTCGTGTTCAAGGTTCTGTTTTGGTCGTGTTCAAGGTCCTGTTTGGTACCCGTTGAAAGTCCTGTTTGGGTCCTGTTCAAGGACCTGTTTGGTTTCTGTTCAAGGTCTTGTTTGGTTCCTGTTCAAGGTTCTATTTGAGTCCTGTTTAAGGTCCTGTTTGGGTCCCTTTCAAGGTCCTGTTTGCGTCCTGTTCAAATTCCTGTGTGGGTCCTGTTCAATGTCCTATTTGGGTCCTGTTTGAGGTCTTGTTTCGGTCCTGTGTAAGGTCCTGCTTGGGTCCTGTTCAAGGTCCTGGTTGGGTCCTGTTCAAGGTCCTGTTTGGGTCCTGTTCAAGGTCCTGTTTGGGTCCTGTTCAAGGTCCTGCTTGGGTCACGTTAAAGGTCCTGTTTGGGTCACGTTAAAGGTCCTGGTTGGGTCTTGATTTCAACACCTCAACCAAGATCCCTTGTGATCAAACTGCCATTGAACTGTATGTAAGAGTCCTACATGTACGCTCCATGTACGCATTCACTGCTTTTATACACAGCCTATATAAAGATGTTATTATAATTTTATATATTATAGTTCACGTTGCTAACATTGAAACTCGCAGTACAGAACGGCACTTGGGCAGAAGACACACAAAGATGTTAAGTACATTCCAGCATCAGTAGGCTAGGATTACATGGTGGATATGCAACAAAATAACATAACATAAAAGATAACTAAATAAAAATAATAATGACAACAATAACAACAACACTAATAATAATAATAATAATATAATAATACTATAAAATATCATACTAACATAATTTGTATTATTATTTGGTAATACTAACAAATTAAAGAAAACATTTTAATATAAATTGTCATACCTATAATTCTACCATTCTTGAATTTATGCGGGGACTGTGGGTGGCCTATGGGGTAAGGTACTGACTATAACCAGAAGGCCAGGCTTCAAATCCCACCCTCTGCCAAGCTGTCACATTTCAAGCTAATTTCATTTTTGATTTTAAAAAAACCTAATATTAACAATTAATTTTGTACATAAAAATTTTTTTTTGTTGTTTTATTTCTTTTTTTAGAAGCTTTCTGTTTAAAAAAATTTTTTTTAACTGAAATACTACTACTACTACTAATACAATAATATAAAAGTAATAATGATTATAAGAAGCTCATAATATCAAGCATTTTATTTATAAAACAATACCCAAACTGAGGCTAATACAAATGTTATTATTCTATCTACATAACACAGTGCCCATCAGTAAATCCTAGTTTTGCTTGTGTTCATCAAAATGCGTTTGTTACAATTTAGTACCAATGTTTTATACCGCACTCTCTATAATACATGGTCTTGTAGTTATCCAGGAGGTCAAATAAAGGAAAAGAAAGAACAGTATTGCAGTCCCAAAACACTGGCTGTGCTGCAGTCTCTATGATCTATGGGAAGTGGACAAGTTTGTCCATCGCTTGTGGACACTTGTATAACCATGAGGGAAGTTTTCCTAAATAATGGCAAAGGAATGGCTATGTCTGACACAATTAGTCCCAGAAGGTCCAAAATGATATGGTGGGAACAAAAAAAACTTCTCTAATTGTTCTAAAAAATTCTGTCTGAGGCTGATTGCAATGTTGTACAATGGTTCGTGTTTGCTGTCTACTTGCAATCAAAATTTATTCTGCATCTTACTCCAAACTTAAGTAATAGGGAAGCTATTTCTCCCTAAATCAGGAATGGAGAGCATACACATTGGATGTCGGGAGGAGTCCACCTCCCACCCCCGAGACCAATGCTTCAGCAGCGGCACTAAAGCTGTCCGCGCACCGTTCAGCATCTATTTTAAAGGGCAATACTTGATTTGTGTGATGTGTGTCATGTTGAAACATTGGTAGGTCATTACGGTGCCACTGAATGCTATAGTTCTATTAATAAGAGGAACCGAAATGGTGTCTGGTCAGCACTGCCTTTTCTTAAGTGATGGAAGTGATGTTAAAGCCAAAGAAGGCAGGGACACTTCAGAGGACTTAAATGGTAAGGCTGCAATGTTCAAGAATCAAGTAGATTTTATTTGAAAAATGTCAGAAAAAACCCCCAGAGAATTCAGGCATGTGAAACTATATAAATTCGAAAGGTGAACGTTTGTAAACACACTTTAATGTTGGCTTGTCCAATGCATACATTGGGCTGTGGGTAATTTCGTGTTAAGGGGCATTAGGATGTAATGGTAATTATGGGTGAGGGACATTTGGCAGTGGGGGTATTTAGGATTTAGGGCAAAATATTTTTAATTTTTGTGGTGAGGATCAATTCAGCCAAAGGAAACACTGGGCAGTTACTATATATCAGTAGTCATATATTCATTTTATGCTTTAATTAAATTTTTTCTTTTTATTTTGAAGCAAGTGTTTAGCCCTTTTACAATCTGAAATGTAAGTACTAACATAACACAAGACACATAAGGCAATTACATATTTCAGTTTTTTATTGATCCTATATTGAAGCGTTCTACTTTTGAATGCAGTTTTCTTTACAATTACTTTAGAAGGCTAATGGCCAGGCCTAATGTGCACTAAAAAACGAACACTACTGTACGTTAACTTTTTATTTATTTATAATAAATACTACAACCCCCAATCTGAAAAAGTGTGGAAAATACAAAAAACAACACAAAAAACACAACAAACAAACAAACAAAAAAAATGTAGTGGTTCTTACATTAACATTTATTTCATTGCAGACAGTATGAATCTAACATATTTCATGTTTGTCTTGTCAATGCTGTTAACATGCAGTACATCCATTCCTGCATTTCAGGCCTGTAACACATTCCAACAGAAAATTGGGACGATTAAGAATTTACCAATTTGTGATGTTGCCATTCCTTCTCACAAAACTTAAGAGACTTAAAAGACAAACTTTTGGCACGAGGATACCAAGCGATGAAATGTTTCAGCTGTTATTTTGTCCCATTTTTACTGCAAACACATCTTAAGATGTGTTTCGTACTGATGCTGTCATTGATTTGATAGTTGTATTTCGTTTTGTCAGGGTCTGCTTACCCACGCCTTGTTTATTTCACGTTTCGTTTTCCATTTCTGATCGCTCGTTGACATTCCGTTCCGTGCCTTGTTAGCTTAGCCTCGTACTACTAGCCTAGCCATGCTAGCCTTGCTTATTTATAACTCAGCATTATTTTCTCCACATTCTGTTTTCGGTCCTTGTACCAGGTTTTTGCTCGCCACTTATATTTTGTTTTTTTCCCGTTCACCAGCTCTGCAAGTTTCCCTTCCACTGACCTACCGTTGCACTCCTGGATTCCACTAGGAGCCTCACGCCGCAGCCGGACGTTTGCCTTTAGTTCTCGTGTCACCTCCTTGGACTCTCATTACTCTTTATTCAGTTTATTCACTGTTTTTACATATCGTTTTTTGTCCTGCACTTTTGTTAAAATAAATTATCTTTTGCTCATGTTCTTGTCAGCCTGTGTCTGCAGTTTGGGTTCCACCAAATCTTTGCCTGGGGAATTACCATTCCCCATAACAGAACTATCTGGCCAATCTGGAACCCGCAGGCCACAAGCAGGACGATTCTGTGAACATTGATATGCTGGTTCAGTGGCAAGAAGCATGGCTGGCCCAGCATGACCAATTGCTTCGGTCCTTCGCTGAATCCAACCATTTACTCTCCTCTCAACTCGCTGCGTTGACTAGTAAACTTAACCGTGCTCTTTCTTTTTCCCCCCAGGGCTCTGTTCTCTCAGCCTTGAGTCAGACCACCCCCACTGCTAGCGGATCACAGGATGCTTCACCCCCTCTGAACACCACCTCAGGGTCTTCGTCCTCCGCTCCCACTACACCGGAACTCTTGGCTCCCCCTAGAGGTGCCGAACTGCCCCTTACCCACCCGGAGCCATTTGATGGTGAGTTGGATCGGTGTAGGTTGTTCCTACTGCAGTGTGATGTGGTCTTCTGGTTACGGGCCACGGCCTTTGCCACGGATGCTGCCAAGTTGGGTTACCTTGTTGGGCTTCTGCGTGGCAAGGCCCTGAGGTGGGCTGAGGCTGCTCTCGCCGGAAGCTGTTTTGAGGAGGTCTCGTTTGACGACTTCCTCCATCAGTTGAAGGAGGTGTTTGACCACACTAGCCACGGGGAGGAGGCATGGAGTCAACTCATCAGCCTTCAACAGGGTTCACGGTCAGTCGCAGACTATGCCGTCGAATTCTGGTCGTTGGCTGTGGACGCCCGCTGGAATGACCCTGCTTTGCGCAAGGCTTTCCGTGCCGGGTTGTCTGAACGGTTGAAGGATGAGCTAGCGGCCCGTGACGATCCCCCCCCAGTTTAGAGGCTCTCATGGCATTGGCTGTTCGCCTGTTCGCGCTTTCATGAACGCCAGAGGGAGAGGTCCCAGCGTTCGGTCCAGGCCCCCCCATCTCCGCGGACCAGGTCCACTGCGCCGGTCGCCACTAGTCCTCCCGCCTCACTGCCCCTTGCCACAGATGATCCGGAACCTATGCAACTGGGGCGGACCAAGCTCACCCCCCGCGAGCTCACCCGATGCAGAGAGCAGGGCCTGTGCTTCTACTGCGGAGAATCAGATCCCGTCCTCACCTCTTGCCTGGTGCACCCAAAAGAGGCCGCTCGTCAGTGAACCTGGGGGCCCTGTCAAGCACCATTCTCAGTCCTCCTGCATCTTCTCAGTCCGCACTCCGGATCCCTGCCACTCTGAATTTGGCTGGTTCCACCCTCAACCGTTTTGTGTTTGTTTGTTTAGCTTGATATTTTCATTTTTTCTAGTTCCGAGCAGGAGCACATGAGGCATGTACGCCTGGTCCTCACCTGTCTGATGGAGAACCGCTTCTTCATCAAGGTAGAGAAGTGCTTGTTCCACTCGGAGTCCGTCACGTTCCTAGGATTTATCATTCAGAGGGGGTGCATCAAGGCAGACCCTGCAAAGATCTCAGCGGTGGCAGATTGGCCTGTGCCCCAGGGGCGCAAGGAGCTGCAGCGCTTCCTGGGGTTTGCTAATTTCTACAGGATGTTCATCCGAGACTACAGCAAGGTGAAGGCCCCCCTTACGCAGCTCACTTCTACCAAGAGGACCTTCGTGTGGACCCCGGAAGCTCAGGAAGCCTTCGACAGGCTGAAGCGCCTCTTCACCTCCGCCCCCGTCCTAGCTCAGCCGGACACTTCGAAGCAGTTCGTGGTTGAGGTGGACTTGTCGGACCATGGCGTCGGGGCCGTCCTGTCTCAGCGTGGAGGACCAGATGACAAGCTGCACCTCTGCGCCTTTTTCTCCCGCCGATTGTCCCCTGCAGAGGCGAACTATGATGTCGGCAACCGGGAGCTCCTGGCCATTAAACTCACCTTGGAGGAATGGAGGCACTGGTTAAAGGGGTCCGAGCAGCCATTTGTGGTCTGGACTGACCACAAAAATCTGGAGTACATCAAGACTGCCAAACGGCTCAACTCGCGTCAAGCCAGGTGGGCTCTTTTCTTTGATCGTTTTGACTTTAAACTCATGTATCGCCCTGGTTCTAGAAACATCAACCCGGATGCCCTCTCCCGCCATTTCTCCCCCCAAGGCCTCTGGGGAACAGCCTGATCCCATTGTTTCATCAGACTGTCTGATTGCCAGACTCACCTGGGAAGTGGAATGCACAGTCAGAGAGGCGCAGGCGACAGAGCCGGATCCTGGGTGGGGGGTCCGCTTAACCGCCTCTACATGCCCAATTTGGCCAGGTCCGCGGTGCTTCATCGGGGACATGAATCCAGGTTTGCACGCCACCCGGGAAACCACCGCACACACACCCTCGTTAAGAGGTATTTCTGGTGGCCCGGAATGGAATCCGACGTCCGGGAGTTCATTGCCGCCTGTACCACCTGCACTCGCAGCAAGGCCCTGCACCAACCCCCGACCGGACTGCTTCAACCATTGCCGATTCGGAGTCGTCCGTGGTCTCACCTGGCTGTGGACTTCACCACCGGCCTCCCGGAATCCCAAGGTAATACCATTATTCTCAGTGTTATAGATCACTTCTCCAAGGCCATTCGTCTAATCCCTTTGTCTAAGCTCCCTACAGCGTCTGAGATGACCAAGCTATGTGTTCAAGATCCACGGAATCCCCATGGATATCGTCTCGGAGCGGGGGCCTCAGTTTACATCCCAAGTCTGGAGGGCCTTCTGCCAGGCCATCGGGGCCACAATCAGCCTCACGTCGGGCTTCCACCCAGTGGCCAATGGTCAGGTCGAGTGGGCCAACCAAGCGGTGAAAGCCAGTCTGCGCTGCCTGTCCACTCAGAACCCCAGACAGTGGAGCCAACATCTAAGCCCACAACACCCTGACCAGCTCCGCCACGGGCCTCTCCCCATTCGAGGCCTCACTGGGGTATCAGCCACCCCTCATCTCGGACCTCGTTCCCTCAGTCCACCAACATCTCCAGAGGTGCAGGAAGGTCTGGAAGGCCACCAGGACAGCCCTCCTCAAGGCCCATGGCGTTATGCAACGCGGATCTCAGGCGAAGAACCAGTCCCACCTACACTCCGGGGAAGTTGGTCTGGCTCTCGGCGAGAAACCATCCCACTCCAAGTAGATTCCAAGAAGTTGGCACCCAGGTATGTAGGTCCGTTTCCTATTGATAAATTGATGAATGCATCCACCGTTTGTCTCAAGCTTCCTCGTCATATGCGCATCCACCCTGACTTCCACGGTTTCTCAGATTAAGCCGGTAGCCTCCTCGGGCCTTTACCTATCGTTTTTTCTCCTGCCACTTTTTTAAAAATAAATTATTTTGCTCACGTCCTCATCAGCCTGTCTGCATTTTGGGTTTTCACCAAATCTTTGCCTGGGGAAGTACCATTCCCAATAACACCTTTCTAAGTTTCCAAACATTCTCTGTTGGACTGCAGGCAGGCAAGTCCAGTACACGTACCCTCTACAACTGCAACCAGAGCTTTGCACTGTGTGCAATATGTGCTTTGTATTATCTTGTTGAAAAATGCATGACTGTCCCTGGAAAAGATCTCGTCTTGAAGGCAGCATATGTTGCTCTAAAATCTCAGTGTAGTTTCCTGCATTAATGCTGCATCACAGAAGTGTAAATGACCTTTGCCATGAGCACTGACACAGCCCCATACAATAACAGATCCTGGTTTTGGTATTTGTAGCTGATAAGTCTGGATGGTTGTTTTCATCTTTGGTCTGCAGCACATGGTGTCCATTTCTTCCAAAAAATAATCTGTAATACTGATTGGTCTGACCTCAATACACATTTCCACTGTGTGATGGTCCATCCCAGATGCCAACATGTCCAGAGAAGTCGATATCATTTCTGGACATGGTTATCATGAGGCTTCTTTTTAGCACACTAAAGTATTAAGCGGCATTTGTTACTGTAACTCCGTATTGTAGTGCTTGACAAAGGTTTGCCAAAATAATCCCTTGCCTATGTGGTTATATCAGCAATATAAAATAATGGTTTCTGATGTGGTGTTCAGATTAAGCTTGCCCTTTTTTCAGATTTGAATCATGTAAATTCCTTACAATCTTTCCTTCACTAACACTGTTTTAAACATGTTAATAATTTTCCCCATGAGATCCTCTACCCATCTTTTCTCCTCAGAGACTCGGAGCGGATACTGCTTTTGTATCAAATCGTTTTTTTTACCTCATTACTAACCCTAAATTGCCTAAATTTTGAATGTTTTGCAGGCTAGAAATGCAGGGATATAGTGTATATTAACAAATAAAATGAGGTTACCATACAAAACATGAAACTTCTTGGGTTCATACTGTCTGCAGTGAAACAAAGCACTTTCCATACTGTTCCAACGTTTTCAGAATTGGGTTTGTATTAAAGCCTAAACCTTTAAATTATTTGTCAAAAATATAGATAAAACCAGTATATAAATTATTTTATTACTTTTAATTTTAACATTTTGTTACTTTCTTGTAATAACAATGAAGGCAGATAAAAGCATACAATATTAATAGATTAATAAATACTGTTTAATTCTGAGCTATGAAGTGATTTTATTTATTTATTTATTTTTACGTGAAGGACGTCTGTATTTCCACTAAACTAAGTAGGTTTCACACGAAACACAACCGATTTAGAACAGAATTTACTTCCCGTGTAAACAGCACTGTCCTCCCTCCTAACCATGTCCTTGTACTGATCCGGTTGATTGTGTAGCGCAGCTTGGGCTCATGTGGAATCAACATTGTTCTCATTACCTCATGCTAGGACAATGTGTGTCATCTCACTAATGGTATGTCACAGCAGCAATGTGCACCAGAACCTGTCAAGAATGAAGGTTAAAAATTTCTTACAAACCATTAACTGGGGTCATCCCCGTGCTGTACTGATAGTCATGCATCAATAAAATCATACAGGTTTCCCTGTAAATTTGGAACAGTGGTCAATAAATATAAAATAAATCTATATATAAACTTCTGGGTACAGCGTGTGCTGCTCTGATCATTTGTTAAGCTTAGATGTGCTATTTTATGCTGTGAGAATTTACAATTGGGCACATGTAAGAAACAGACAGCCTTCTATGCATTGCAGCTATTCGTTGCAAGTCATAAATAATGTGTGGCTGCATTATTTACCGCACAGAGTCACTCCGAGGCCAGAAAGTGACAGTGTATGCCTTTGTTGTAATATAACACCCAGGTCTCACGTGTTAACATGCAACTAAAACCTGTGTATGTTTGTGTGTGTGTATATATATATATATATATATATATATATATATATATATATATATATATATATATATATTATTAAGGTGATTGACCTAGTTAACCCATATATCACCTTGCCTGATGCATTCGCAGTTGTAGAAGTATAACAGTGCAGCTTCTTTATCAGAAAGCGGTGTCAGTATGAGCAGACTGAAGGGGTATTAGGATTGAATAAAGTATAACCATAATCATATAAACAGAAATCTATGCATTGTTATAGTAAAAGAAGTTCAGACGTAGTGGCGGTTTGGAGAATTATTGTTGTTATTTAATCACTTAAGGTAAAGACATTAAACGTGCCCATTGTTGGTCTTCGTGTGAATGTTTGCCTAATTAACTTTCCAAGTAACGTTAGCTATGATAGCTAACGTTAATGATGGTAGATTCTTTTTTTTAATATTCGCAAATCGGCCAGTTTTGACAAACAAAATGTTTGTTTCTACTTTATACAAGTACTGAAACATTTTAGAATAATTCTAATGCATTTCTATAATTACAGTTCCAGCAGAAATTACATATCGACGTTAGTCAGAGCTGTTATAAAGACACGGCATGCTGAAGGGTTGCCAGATCCCGCGAGAAACACGAGCATCCAGCCAAAAATAAGCGAAGTGGCCAAAATCGTCCATAACGTTCATAATAATAACTGGAATCCATTTATTTAGCTATATTTTACATCAGTATATTGCCGGAACATTTCATATCTGAATAAAACAGACAGAGGGAAATACCCAGAGATTTCACATACCTGTAAATAACCAACTACAGTTGGCCCGCTATTAGATTTCAGCCTTATTGTGTTTTGTTTCTGTACTTAGGGACGTTTTACAGCTCTGCAAACCAAATAGCTACCATTTATGTTAACCCTCTTAAAACTGCATTGCTTTGTCTTCTTTCATCATTTTAGCTGAAACATAAAAAAAAATGTTACAGAGATTAAAAATATGACTGAGGCAACAACTGCTTTTAAACTGCCCATACTGCGTGTCCACAAGATGGTAGCATAGAGCTGTGTTCATACGGTCTGGTACGGTTTGCCCGATTACCTCAGGGAGTATTTACGTAATACTGCTTGTGAACTGTGTGTGTATTGGCGGAATGTGACACGTATTTAAATCTTTATGGAACTGGTATTCATTTGTGGCCTTTTAATTTGTAAATGCAACTCTACAAATAGCTTAGTTATTTGTGCATATTAACATTTCATATCAGTAGCTAGCACCTGTTGCTATTTTCCTGCTAACAGTCCAAACGTCCAAAACATATGGTTAATTTAAATACGAACTGCACACTCTTGAGAATATTTTTCATTTCACTGCTAATTGATGCTGATGTTAATGTGACAATAATTCAGCTCCTATATGCTGAGGTGTAACCCAGGCATCCTGATAAGGAAATCTTCAAATGTGGCTGAATTAAGAAAACGGACTGCTTTCGTTTTTTGAGAATACAATTCATGGAGGTATTATAATCACCCTGCTAAAAAACAAACAAACAAACAAAAAAAAAAACCCAGCAAAGACCAGCTCGTGATGTGTTTTAGATGCTCGAAACCATACGAGGTCCATGTTCCATGTTGGTCCAGGGTGGTTTATGGTTGTTATGGATGGTTGTTGATAGTTTAGCTGGTGAACTTGAATGTGCTTGCTGGCCTTGCTGGTAAAGCTGGTTGACTAGCATATAGCTGTCTAAAATCCAGCATACAGTGGTGTGAAAATGTTTGCCCCTTTCCTGATTTCCTGATATTTTTTTTGCATCTTTGTCACAAGTGTTTCAGGACATCAAACCAATAAAATTTGTATTAGTCAAAGACAACACAAGTAAACTCAAAATGCAGTTTTTAAATGAAGATGTTTATTATTAAGGGAGAAAAAAAATCCAAACCTACATGGCCCTGTGTAAAAAAGTGATTGTCCCCCTTGTTAAAACATAACTATGGTTTATCACACCTGAGTTCACGGTCTCTAGCCACAGCCAAGCCTGTTCCCAATCAGGACATCACTTAAATAGGACCTGCCTGACAAAGTGAAGTACACCAAAAGATCCTTAAAAGCTACACATCATGCCAAGATTCAAAAAGAAATTCAGAAACAATTGAGATAGCAAGTAATTGAGATCTGTCAGGAAAGGGTTATAAAGACATTACTAAAGCTTTGGGACTCCAGCGACCCACCGTGAGAGCCAGTATCCACAAATGGCAAAGACATGGAACAATGGTGAACTTTCTCAGGAGTGGCCGGTCGACCAAAATTACTCCAAGAGCACAGTGACGACTCATCCAAGACGTCACAAAAGACCCCGCAACAACATCCAAAGAACTGCAGGCCTCACCTGCCTCAGTTAAGCTCAGTGTTCATGCCTCCACCATAAGAAAGAGACTGGGCAAAAATGGCCTGCATGGCAGAGTTCCAAGGCAAAAACAACTGCTGAGCAAAAAGAACATTAAAGCTTATCTCAATTTTTCCAGAACACATCTTGATGATCCCCAAGACTTTTGGGAAAACATTCCGTGGACTGACGAGACAAAAGTTGAACCCTTTGGAAGGTGTGTCAGGGACTGTGATAGCCTAGCGGTTAAGGTACTGGACTTTGGACCAGAAGGTCCAGGGTTCAAATCCCACCTCCGCCAAGCTGCCACTGTTTGGTCCTTGAGAAAGACCCTTAACCCACAATTGCTTGGATTGTAAGACTGTACCAATTGTAAGTCACTCTGGATAAGGGCGTCTGCTAAATGCTGTAAATGTAAATGTGTGTATCCCATTACATCTGGCGTAAACGTAACAGCATTTCAGAAAAAGAACATTATACCAACAGTAAAATATGGTGGGGCTAGTGTGATGGTCTGGGGCTGTTTTGCTGCTTCAGGACCTGGAAGACTTGCTGTGATAAACGGAACTATGAATTCTGAAATCTACCAAAAAATCCTGAAGGAGAATCTCCGACCATCTGTTCGTGACCTCAAGCTGAAACGACCTTGGGTTCTGCAGCAGGACAATGATCCAAAACACACCAGCAAGTCCACCTCTAATGGCTGAAGAACAACAAAATTAAGACATTGGAGTGACCTAGTCAAAGTCCTGACCTGAATCCTATTGAGATGCTGTGGTATGACCTTAAAAAGGCTGTTCATGCTCGAAAACCCTCCAATGTGGCTGAATTACAACAATTCTCCAAAGATGAGTCGCCAAAATTTCTCCACAGTGCTGTAAAAGACTCATTGCAAGTTATCGCAAACGCTTGGTTGCAGTTTTGCTGCTAAGGGAGGCCCAACCAGTTATTACGTTTAGGGGGCAATCACTTTTCCACACAGGGCCTTTAATAATAAACACCTTCATTTAAAAACTGCATTTTGTGTTTACTTGTATTGACTGTGACAAATATTTACATTGGTTTGATGTTCCGAAACACTTGTGTGTGCAAAAAATAGGAAATCAGGAAGGGGGCAAACATTTTCTCACACCACTGTATACTGGCATTTTTTTTTTTTTTTAAAGCAGGGTACAGAGTGCAGTTAAAATCTGATTTTCTGCAGCTATCAGATTGCTAAGTGCATGTAAAAACAATCAATAAGCTCTGGCTCACTTTTGGCCTTCCGGTGCATTTTCAAGGTGTCTGATCTAAGGTCTGAGGTCAAGGTTCTGTGCAAGCCTGCCAAGTTCCCAAGCAAAGTTGGCAAACCAGTTCTCTATGGATTTTGTTTAAGGACAGCAGGGCAGAAAGTTGATGAACTGACTTGTTATAAGTGGAAACTTCTAAATGTGTGTAAATCAGTACAACTCATTCTACTGCCACTGTTTGTCTATGGAAAATCCAGAAATGTATGCTTTATAGTATGAACACGTTACATGTCAGTGTTGCTGAAATAGCAGAGCTAAATTATTAAACGTGGTGTCCAAAAACTTTTGATTATATAGTGTATTTGTGTGAGTGGTTTGTGGGATTCAGGGTGGTGATGATTTCTGATATGTCTACACTATCAATGCAAGAGGAGTATTCTATTAATGTACCTGAACTTTAAAGACATGGAGAGCTCGTCCACCTAAAAAACAATGAATAAGAAAACCCTAAAGTCAAACATCAGAAACGAAGGGCGCTGTCAGAACAAGAAGCACAGCATGCTTGCTTCATGTTTTCTGACCTTTTTAGCCTAACCTGTTCTGCTCCACAGCACTGAAGTCCAAGCAATGCTTTGACCAACTATCCCCGCTCCACAGGCGTAAAAAAGCTCTTCTTTCTATTCATGCAATCCATTTTCCCCTCAAGACTGTTGGGACTGTCATAATTCTGTTTTCTCTATTCCCCACACACTGCTGTACCACTGCCAGCAACACACCCAGCTGAGAAAAGTACCATGTCATGGACATTGTTGATTTATGGTCTGTGGATGTAAGCAGAAAATCCTAGGAGATCTGTATTTAATGCATTTTAGCATTTAGCTGCAAGGAAGAACAGATTGTTTAACTGTCACTGAACAGGTGAGTTTCTAATTGTGCATCTATGTGTGTGTCTGTGTGTACTGTGCTGTCAGAAAGCAGGCTTATTATCCTTTGACTAATTACATCCTGCAATATTCAGATTTGTCCTGATCTTCCTGTGTAATTATACAAAACGAATAAGCAAACTAACAAACAAGAGCACCGTTTCCAACTGGGTTAGCTAAAACTAATCCAGCACAGGTGTGGGAGGATCAGCAAAATAACATTAATGTGGTAAATTACCACAGAGATTGTTCATCTTTGATTAGATCAGTTAGTTAATTAAGTAATTAATTCATTCATTTCTCTTTAACAACCACTTTAACATTGATTTGAGGGCCAGATCTCTGGACAAACTTAATCAGGTTGCGCTAGAGTACATTTACATTAATATCATTTAGTAGATGCTCTTCTCCAGAGCAACTTGTAATTGTTACCGTCTAACAATCCAAGCAATTGTTGTCTGGGTGTGTACCATGCCCTTGGTTTTTCTTTTGTTTTTGGTTCACTGTGTTTTAACTCAGTTCAGTTAATTACTTAGTTTGTGTTTCTTTTCGGCTCCCATGCCAGGTTTCTGTTTGTTACATTCTGATTCATAGTCTGTTGTGTTATTGCTATTTTTAGTTATCTTGTGTTTCTGGATTTTGGTGACAATAAAGAAATGTTTTATTATTGTCAAACCGGTACCTGCGACTTCGTCTGCATTTGTCCACTGGTCCGTGACAGAATGCTCCCGCCAGACCAGCAGACGGCAGGTCCCAGATTTCCCCGCGGCTGACAGTCCAAGGGTCGGCGGGGAATCCAGGCTGGTACCAGGACCAGGCCAGCCCATGGTGCGTCTCCCCCGGAGACTGTCCAGAGGACCTTCCACACTCTGGGGACCCTCCAGAGCACACACTTGCCCATTCATGACGTCTCCAGGGCGGCCTCCCTTGCTGAGGACGCTCTGCATGCCGCAGCATTTGCCAGGAGTCTCCTGCGCACCTCTTCACTCAGCGAGGAGTCCAGCCGCGACATCTTGACTCTCCTGGATGTCGTCACAAGCACCACGTCGCCCACCTAGGAAGCCCTGCAAACCACCTCTGTTTCTGTGGGTAATTAAGGAGCCTATAGCACCTTGTAACCCTGTTCTTGAGCCTGTAAGCCCCGCTTACAAGCTACTAGCGCCATTTAAGTCGTTGTCTGAGTGTGTCAGACCTTTCAACTCAATAGATGAGCTGTTAGCCTCGCACAATTCGGGTCTCGAGCCCACCAGCCCCTTTTTCAGGTCTTCCGCGCCTCTCGATCTTGCTAATGAGCCGCTAGCGCCACGCAGTTCGACGTCAGAATCCGCTAGCCCCTTTCCCGAGCCCAGCGCATGTCTTAGCCCTGTAAATGAGTCGCTGCCACCTAATAGCCCTGTGTGTGCGCTTGCTAGCCCCGTCTCCAAGTTCACCTCACCACGTAGCCTTACCACCGAGCACGTTAGTCGGTTTCTTGAACACGCTAGCCTCGTGTTGGTGCCCTTCTTGCCTGGTCGCTCCGTCGATGAGCCGTTTATGCCTTGTAGCACCATATACGAATCACTAGCTCCCGAGATCTTCATATCCGAGCCAGATAACTTTGTTTTTGAGGTCGCTAGCCATGCATCGGTGCCCTCCTTGCCTGTTACGTCTTCCGTTGAGTCGGTCGTGCCTCGTAGCACTGGATTCGAGCCGCTAGCGCCCAGTGACCCTGTATCTAAGCCCTTTAGTCCCGTGTCAGGGCCTTCCGAGCCCCTCAGGCCCGTGTCAGGGCCTTCCGAGCCCCTCAGGCCCGTGTCAGGGCCTTCCGAGCCCCTCAGGCCCGTGTCAGGGCCTTCCGAGCCCCTTAGGCCCGTGAACGGGACGTTTGAGTCCCTTAGTTCCGAGTCAGGTCCCATTTCACCCGGTGACAAGGTATCCTTGTCGGTTAGCCCTGCTTCCCAGCTGTCTGCACCGCTTCGCTCGGTTGATGAGCTGCTAGCCGCCTTATCGCCTTAGCGTCCAGTTTTGCCGGTTTTGTCTCGGTTTGTCCCGTGTTAGATCAGTCATTACCTCTCAGTTCGGTACCTGAGCTGTCAGTGTCTCGCTACACTGCTGTTGGCCAGGTTAGCTCCGTATCTGTGCCTGCGTGCTTCATTCCGAGGCCGTTAGTCTTGCTTTGTTCTCCTCTTGAGTCCGTTAGCAGGGTTCTCGAGCCTCCAGTTTTGCCCGGTCCTGTAACTAAGTGCGTTTTTCCCGGTTCGTAATCGCGCCGGTCTGGGGTCTCCCTATGGTCACAGGGCCTGCTGGGTTCGTGGCTGGGCACGTCACGACGACATCAGCTCCTGTGCCAGCATTAAGGTCGTCAGCTCCTGTGCCAGCGTCAAGGTCGTCAGCTCCTGTGCCAGCGCCAAGCTCGTCAGCGCGGTGTGTCCTCACAGTCAAGCCAAGCCAGTCCGTCCCGGGGGCCGTCAAGCCAAGCCAGGCCGTCACGTCTCCAGAGGCCGTCCCGAAGGCCGTCACGTCTCCAGAGGCCGTCCCGAAGGCCGTCACGTCTCCAGAGGCCGTCCTGAAGACAGTCACGTCTCCAGAAGTCTCCCAGAAGGCCGTCAAGTTCTCTGAGGCCTTCCAGAAGACCGTCAAGTCAAGAGAGGCCATCGAGGAGGCCGTCCTTTCCAGAGGGGGCCTTCCAGAAGTCCCGTGCTCCAGTGGGGGCCTTCCAGAGGTCCCGTTTTCTAGTGGGAGTGTTTTCAGAGGTCCCGTGTTCCAAAGAGGCCTCACTTGAGGTTCCGTGTGCCAGTGGGGTCTCCCTGGAGACCCGCAGTTCCAGGGGATCCGGTCAAGTTTGGTGATCGTCCGCTCCCTGGGCCTCCGAGAGACCCACCGGTCCATCAGTATGGATCCTCAGTTCAGTTAATTACTTAGTTTGTGTTTCTTTTTGGCTCCTATGCCAGGTTTCTGTTTTAGTTACATTCTGATTCATAGTCTGTTTTGTTATTGCTATTTTTAGTTATCTTGTGTTTCTGGATTTTGGTGACAATAAAGAAATGTTTTATTATTGTCAAACCGGTACCTGCGACTCCATCTGCATTTGTCCACTGGTCCGTGACAATTGTGGGGTAAAGGCCTTGCTCAACGACCCAACAGATGCTGACAAGTTTGTGTAAGTGCGATACAAAATGAAACTGCTAGACTAGTTATTTAATGAGGTAGAGAATGAGAGGATCTTTCCCTCCTTAGAAAACTGGACCTACGTGGCATATGCCTATTGTAATATCTTAATAAATAAAGAATTGCTGTGAGACAGAGTAGGTAAGTTCTGTGATGTAAAACAAACATAATTCATTGAAAGTGTTCATTAATACAGTGGGGCAAAAAAGTATTTAGTCAGCCACTGATTGTGCAAGTCCTGCTACTTTGAAAGATAAGAGAGGTCTGTAATTTTCATCTTAGATGCACTTCAACTATGAAAGAGAAAATGAAAAAAATAAAATCCAGGAAATCACATTGTAGGATTTTTAACAAATTTAATTGCAAATCATGGTCGAAAATAAATATTTGGTTAACCACAAACAAGCTAGATTTCTGGCTCTCACAGATCTATAACGTCTTTAAGAAGCTCCTCCACTCGTTACCTGTATTAATGGCACCTGTTTGGCCTTGTTATCTGTATAAAAGGAACCTGTCCACAGTCTCAAACAGTCAGACTCCAAACTCAACCATGATCAAGACCAAAAGGTTGGTGTGAATAAATCAACTGTGGGAGCAATTGTAAGAAAATGGAAGACATACAAGACCACTGATAATCTCCCTCGATCTGGGGCCCCACGCAAGATCTCATCCCGTGGGGTCAAAAATGATCATGAGAACGGCGAGCAAAAATCCAAGGAGGCCCCATGGAGGGACCTGATGAATGACCTGCAGAGAGCTGGGACCAAAGTAACAAAGGCTACCATCAGAAACACACTACGCCAAGAGGGACTCAGATCCTGCAACGCCAGGCGTGTCCTCCTGCTTAAGAGAGGGCCCGTCTGAAGTTTGCCAGAGAGCATATGGATGATCCAGAAGAGGATTTGGGAAATAATCATGTGGTCAGATAAAACCAAATAGAACTTTTTGCGGAAAAACTCAACTCGCCGTGTTGGACGGGAGGAAGAAGAATGCTGAGTTGCCACCTCAAAATACTATATCCAACTGTGAAGCATGGGGGTGGAAACCTCATGCTTTGGGGCTGTTTTTCTACAAAGGGGACAGGACGACTGATCCGTGTTCAGGGAAGAATGAACGGGGCCATGTATCGTGAGATTTTTAGCCAAAACCTCCTTCCATCAGTGAGAGCATTGAAGATGGAACGTGGCTGGGTCTTCCAGCATGACAGTGATCCCAAACACACTGCTCGGGCAACAAAGGATTGGCTTCGTAAAAAGGATTTCATGGTCCTGGAGTGGCCTAGCCAGTCTCCAGACCTCAACCCAATAAAAAATTTATGGAGGGAGTTGAAAGTCCGTGTTGCCCCAAAACATCAGTGCTCTAGAGGAGATCTGCATGGAGGAATTGGCCAAAATACCAGCTACAGTGTGTGCAAACCTGGTGAAGACAGACTTGTCATTGCCAACAAAGGTTATGTTACAAAGTATTGAGTTGAACTTTTGTTATTGATCAAATACTTATTTTCCACAATAATTTACAAATAAATTCTTTAAAAATCCTACATTGTGGTTTCCTGGATTTTTCTTTCTCATTTTGTCTCTCATAGTTGAAGTGTACCTATGATGAAAATTACAGACCTCTCTCATCTTTCTAAGTAGGAGAACTTGCACAATCAGTGGCTTACTAAATACTTTTTTGCCCCAATGTATATGTATATCCTTTTACTCATACAGGTTATGAGCTGCTCCATAGAACTACGTTTCTTCAGCTCAATTAGAGACAAACAGGGGGGGTTCAGCTAACAGCACCTTGCTGAATGAATGTGTTTACGGTGGTTATTTTCAAGATGTATAATCACTGCTTCATGAAGCTGTGGCTCAGCAGAAGACAGGTGCCTTGGGCAGGTTGTTATAGTGTAACACCTCTCACTCTTGTTCCTCTGTGTTCTGCCTCATCAGAGATGCTCTCGAAAGAAAGGATGGAGAGATCACTGTCTATCACTTTCAACAAGCTATTACACCATTTACAAGAGCAGACATGGCTAGGATCTGTCAAGGGTTGTTAAGTTGACTGTCAGTCTCAAAATGATATTTGCTTAAGGACTACTGCTTTAATAGAGAAGACAGAATGAGAAATTAAAATGGTTGTTATGTGTCAACCAATGTGTCAGTTAACGACGAGAACCGAGGTATCACTTTATACATTATATCTTAAACTCCTCGGTTTATAAGCTCAACTTACGATGGATTTGTCAGAACGTATCCATATCATAAATCTGGGACAACCTGAAAACCATACACCCTGATGGCAACAGGATGTGCACCTTGCGTGAGGCACGAACAGTTCAAGGTGTTGTCCTGCCCTCCACATTCTGCAGACCTCAATCCGATCAAGTATCCATTGGAAGCAGTGGAACAACAATTCAGATCCGAGTTGGCACCAGCTCTCAATTTACAGAAATAATACACATATACACATGTAAACAAACTCATGTCTTCTCACAGCTTTCTCAGCATAGCAACGGCTGACTTGCTGGTGGAAGCAATACTTGGGATGTCACCTGGTGACAGAGAACCATAGCTGTTCCCTGCAACCTAATGAGTCCCCAAACACCCATCTGCTGCTGTAACTACAGGGTAAAGCCGAGTTTCTGTCTTTGCTGGTGTGATTTGTGTTACACATTACATTCGAGTTTCCCGTTGAGGGTCTTGGTGCTGGCGCTCGGTGCTTCTGCTGGCATTTATACTGCAGTCCTAGTTCCGTACATGGAATTGTCATTGATGTTCTTGATTTTCAGCTTTTCGCACCAATCAAGCAGGAGCTCCACCTGATTCCAACGTTGACTGGTGAGAAAATGTCTTTTAAATGTGGCTTCTGTTTGAAAGAACCTATAACACACCAATTCCTGTTCCAACACCTGTCCATGGATCCAAGGAGGATGGGTTCGTTTTTGAGTCTTGGTCATCCCAAGGTTTCTGCTTTACAATGTTTATGGAGTTTTTCCCTGCCAATGTCGCCATAGGCTTGCTCAATTTGGGATTGGCCCTGGACATTAGAAGCTAATCTAAAATTGTAAAATTGCTCTGAGACAATGCTCCATTGTAAAAAGCACTATATAAATAAATCAAACTTGACTGTTCTAGAACTGGTGTGAAAATTCTTATTAAATGCTTTTGAGAATTTCTGCCAAATGGGTGACATTTTCTTGTTGTAACTCAAACAAATTTAACATCACAATCTATAATTTTTCAATCTTGCGACACACATATTTAACTATTCATAATGAGTATTAGTCAGTCTCTTTTTATTTTATTTTTACATAACATACTGTTACTCAGTCCTGTTACTCTTTATATGAGACTGAGTTTTCAGCAAAGAATTAGCAAATACATAAAATGTAACCACATGGCATCCATCCTAATAGCATTATGGTACTGATCACATTCTAATGATTCATCCAAAAATTGGATTACTTTGTCAAACCTTTATCACACACTACAATACGGAGTTACATTCACGAATGCCACTTAAAACGTTACTGTGCCAACAAGAAACCTTATGTTAACCATGTCCACAGAGTATTTTTACAATAAACAAATAACATCTAAAATAATTTTGGTAACTGGATAGTTAGTTGAGATTGACATTATCAGTCATAGTTACAATATCATCTAATATACAGAAAAAGCAGAGAGAACTTACCTTTGGTCCTGATGACACAACTTCGTATTGAAGATGTATGTTCCCTAATTTCCGTAAGCGGGAATATGTTAGGGTAATAGGAATCCTGGGGAAAGGGGAAATGGCTTTCTTAAGAAAAAAAATATGGCATATATGGGATAAGGAGTGACAACATTGCAAAAAAAAAGATTTCTGAATCATTGTAATCATTATATTTCAATGTAAAATGTAGACCAGGGACAGCTATAAAATACAAATTTCCAGTATTCTAGGTAGATTTAGTTAATGTTATAAATTATTTACCTTAAATTTGCAGTTGCATCACTGTGCAGACACATTCCTTAATAATAAAATGTTCTTTGGAGTTAATTATATTAATTATCTATACATATAATGTATAGAATAAGAAATGGCACGCAATCTCTGGAATGGTCCTTAAAATTTTTTTCTATATTTAATAGACGTTCCACAGCTAGAATATAAATTCTGACCCAACAATTTGTCTTGAAGTGGGAAGGTGTTTTTTTCCAGGGATGGCGTCAAGCTTTTAAAGGCTGTTCTCACACTTTACCAAGATGATGAGCTTGTGAATTGAACTGGCTCTACAGATGCAACACCCCATACAAAAGCAGACCTGACAGCAAGTGTGTATCGCTATGAGTAGGTGCTAATGAGAGCAGCAGCATGCAGTTTCATCACTATATGACAGGTGAGATTTACAAGTTCAAATGACTCTACACGCTGTGAAGATCAGTATATATCATCGGGATAGATCATTAAATCTGTGCGATACCACAGAAAGACCGGGCACCCAATTATGTGGGGGCTGCATGTCTAAACCATGTACCATATTGCAAAGTACTGGCAAGCAAAGCAATCACGGGTAATCATCCACATAGGTTGGGTGTTGATAGCGATCGCAAACATGATGTTCAAGCTTGTTAGCAGCAATCAGCTCAATCTGCTATAACCCTCCCCTAGCACTTCATGTCTCATGCCATATCATTTTCCTCATACAAGACATGGTAAAATTGGTTAGCAAATCTGTAACGCGTCTTTGGGTGTCACTCTAATTTCTGGTCCCACTTCAATATTTTACACATTAGGCCATGTGTTCAGAGACCAGTCAGAGACCAAAAGTCTTAAGTCTTCTAACCCAAATATTATTGTTTAGCTATTCATTTATTTGTTTCCTATCCACTTAATCCAACAGGGGCACAAGGCAGGAACCAACAGGATGCAAGTCCATCACAGGTCAAACACACTGTGAAAACCCAAGCCCACATGGACAGGGAGAATGTGCAAATTGCACACAGATAGATTAAAGTCCAGGGATTGAACTGTCAACTCTAGAGCCAACAGCAATAATGACTTATATATATGCCGCCCCTAGCTGTTTTATTTCAGCTTTGGCTATATGGTGTATGATCTAATTTACTGAAGACAAGACCAGAGACACACACGGTGACAAGAAGGTAAAAAGCCCTGAAACAAGCAGAAAATCAATAACAACATGGAAGACGCATGCAAACAGCAATAATTGAAAAGACAGTTTACACAGAATACATTTAAAATATGTTTTGCCCCCTTTCAATCCCATTTAGTCAAATGTGGTGCTTGAAAGTTTGTGAACCCTTTACAATTTTCTATATTTCTGCATAAATAAAGAGAACCCAGTTAAACAAATGAGACAAAAATATTATACTTGGTCATTTATTTATTGAGGAAAATTATCCAATATTACATATTAGTGAGTGGCAAAAGTATGTGAACCTTTGCTGGCAGTATCTGGTGTGACCCTTCTGTGCAGCAATAACTGCAACTAAACGTTTCCTGTAACTGTTGATCAGTCCTGCACACCGGCTTGGAGGAACTTTAGCCCATTCCTCCGTACAGAACAGCTTCAACTCTGGGATGTTGGTGGGTTTCCTCACATTAGCTGCTCACTTCAGGTCCTTCCACAACATTTCTATTGGATTAAGGTCAAGACTTTGACTGGCCATTCCAAAACACTAACTTTATTCTTCTTTTCCATTCTTTGGAAGAACAACTTGTGTGCTTAGGGTTGTTGTCTTTCTGCATGACACACCTTCTCTTGAGATTCAGTTCATGGACAGATGTCCTGGTATTTTCCTTTAGAATTCTCTGATATAATTCAGAACTCATTGTTCCATCAATAATGGCAAGCCGTCCTAGCCCAGATGCAGCAAAAAAGGCCCAAACCATGATACTACCAACAACATGTTTCACAGATGGGATAAGGTTCTTATGGTAGAATGCAGTGTTTCCTTTCTCAAACATAACGCTTTTCTTTTAAATCAAAAACTTCCACTTTTGTCTCATCCGTGAACACAACATTCTTCTAATAGCCTTCTGGCTTGTCTACATGATCTTTAGCAAACTGCAGACGAGCAGCAATGTTCTTTTTGGAGAACAGTGACTTTCTCCTTGCAACCCTCCCATGCACGCCATTGTTGTTCAGTGTTCTTCTGATGGTGGACTCATGAACATTAACATTAACCAATGTGAAAGAGGCCACTCAGCAGCTTAGTTGTTACCCTGGGGTCCTTTATGACCTCACCAACTATTACACACCTTGCTCTTGGAATGATATTTGATGGTCGACCACTCCTGATTAGGGTAACAATGGTCTTAAATTTCCTCCATTTGTACACAATCCGTCTGACTGTGGATTGGTGGAGTCCAAACTCTTTAGAGATGGTTTTGTAACCCTTTCCAGCCTGATGAGCATCAACACCTCTTTTTTTTTAGGTGCTCAGAAATCTCCTTTGTTCGTGCCATGATACACTTCCACAAACATCTTGTGAAGAGCAGACTTTGATAGATCCTTGTTCTTTAAATAACACAGGGTGCCCCCTCACACCTGATTGTCACCCCTGCTAATCCTAGAGGTTCACATATTTTTGCCACTCACTAATATGCAATAAATAAATGACCAAGTATAGTATTTTTGTTTCATTTGTTTAACTGGGTTCTCATTATCTACTTTTAGGACTTGTGTGAAAATGTTGTTGTAGGTCATAGTTATGCAAAAATATAGAAAATTCTAGAGGGTTCACAAACTTTCAAGCACCACTGTATGTACAGTAGCTAAGAATTATAAAGGGCAGCATAGGAAAATATTTTAGTTCAACTTTTCTCGTAATGGAACCATCTTCATTGCCAAAGAAAGCTATCAGGAGCTGCTGGCCTATGAAATTTTTGTTTTGTAAAATTAGTCATATTCAGCAGGGTGATTCTGTTTTAAATGTCTTGTTAAATTTGTTGTTACAAACATTTTCAGAGTTGTTCCTCCACAGCTTACTTTCAACCTTATACAGCAAACACCACTCACTATGAAGTAGCTTCCACCCTGAACATAGAGCTGTGTCCAAAATAGATCCCTACTCCCAAATTAGTAACCCTATTCCCTCATTAGTATTGCACTGTGTAGGCATAACTGAACACAACTGAAATCTAACACTTCATCATGAACTTACATGAGCCCCGGTCTCACAAACAAACACTGACCTGTGTTTAAAGCTCCGAACACACATGAACTGAATCCTGAATTAAAGTTAGTAAAGCACTGTGCAGTTTGTGCTCCGCTGTGTTTGTGTTGTCGTCACAAGTTAAATGGGACAGAATCGGTGATACGAGACTGATCAGCTGATCACCGATTATGTCCGATCACGCCAAAAACCGACCCATTCCGGTCACCGGCTGATCGATCTGTGCATTTCTAACAGACATTGTGGCAAAGCAGTCAGAGGTGACAGCGACAATGAAAAGTCCTTGATATCCAAAAGAAACATGTACAGATACCCGGCTCTAATGGGAACTCAACGTCCTCTGGATGAACCCAGAAAACAGGATAAAGTTCTTTACAATCCTTGTCTACTTGAATATAATTGAATTGCAGTAATGACATGCTGAACTGTATTTGGATTCTTTTTGGAAACTTAAAACGTGATCAATATTTCAGAGCTCACCTCATTCTGCAGGGCTCTGCATAGGGCGTAAATTAGGGATGTAATCTCAGTATAATAGAGCTGTCCTCGTGATCAATAGGGTTCAGGTAATTGGTTTTTGCAGATGGACTTTACTTTAGGATGGAGAGGGCTTTGCATGATGCAGTAGTTTAATGTATTAACTTATTTGGAGGGCTTTGTTAAGTCAAAGCAAGGTAAGTCAAACTTCTTTCTGTAGCACTTTTTTACAACAGAGTATCACCTCAAAGCAGTTTTACAACTAGGGTGAGAGTGGCAAGGAAACACTCCCTAAATGTGATGAGGAAAAAACCTTTTAGAACCAAGAAACAAAATCGGAACAAAGTTTCTTTGGTAGCCTATATGATATATGCATGGATTAAACTAAATTACATAGGTATACATTAAACATAAATAAAGCATTTACTAATAATACAGGTATGCACCATTAGCATCCACATTACGTTCTGTGAAATCGGACGTTGACCGAAATGGACGTTGACCAGACATAACCATAGTCATAATGGAAGTTTAGATACTTTATACCTAGTGTTTTATTTTAAACAATAAGAATAACTAAAACACAACATGAAAACATTTAATAAATTGCTGTACTGTACAATACAGTAATTCATATCTTTTATAACACTGGAAACACGTACTGGAACGTTTTTGTTTTTTGCCTTCAAGACTGCAATTCTCTTTTCTGTCAGCTGGTGTCACAAGGGTTTACTCACAAGGGTCCTAGTTTTCTGTCATTCAGACATGAATTAGATGTATACAAGACATATTTTTATTTCATATTATAATTCTTAAAACCTCGGCCATTAAAACAAACGGACGTTGATCGGATGGACGTTAAGTAGTGTATACCTGTAGTTTAAATACACAGACCTTAGACAGAATAGTTAAAATAGAGAATACAATAAAAGAAAAATCAAATTAAATAAAATGAAATATAATACAACATTAACTGTAATAAATAAAAAAGAATAACATATGAAGAATATAATTAAATACAGAATATAAAACTACAGAATATAGTTAGACAATAGTATACAGTACTGTGCAAAAGTCTTAGGCCACCAAGAAATTTGTTTTAGCCATGGTATAATGATGACGTATAACATATTGGACACAAATTTCAAACTTGGATTCGTCATCCCATAATACTCTTTTCCACTGACCTTTAGCATATCTTAGGCTTTTCACCCTGTTCACCTTCTGAAAAAGTGGTTTCTTGGCTGCTACCCTTCAAAAGACCAATCCTGATCAAGCTTGTTCGGACTGCAGAAGGGTCAACTTGGCACCCAATTAAGATGATGCTATTGCTGATGCTCTGCTAAGTGTAAGGGGAAGTCTCACTTAATACTTACCACTGTAGCCTATACAAGTTCAGATTTTTTCAGTTTTTCAATACTGCATACAGATTTCCTGTATTTTCTGGTTGGAGTCTAATAAAGAGCTTGAGAAATAATTATATACGGTCATTATACCATTGCTAGAACAATGGTATATCTAATCTTATGGTGACCTAAAGACTTTTGCACAGTACTGTATATAATAAATATCTTAAAAAAAGAGAATATGAGCGAGTCTCTTTAATTAATCTGGTAAACAGAGTCACTGAGGATTCTCTTGTCCTCGGTAGTTACGTTTTGGTTACATGGATATCCTCAGTCAAGGAGAGTTAAAGGTGCAGCTGGAGAATCTTTCACTTCATTGGCTCAGGGTATTGGAGTAAATAATGCCAATATGCATATTTTTTACGTTTATGTTATTCAGTATTTTATGTATCTGTTAATATTTACTTAGTTTCTGTTTCTTTAGTATTACTATAGACTTATTAAACTAGACAAATTAGTTTCATTCTTACATTTATCATCTAGGCCGCCCAAGGAGGATGGGTCCCTTTTTGAGTCTTGGTCCTTCCAAGGTTTCTTCCTTATAACGTTTAGGGAGTGTTACCTTGCCACTCTCGCCCTAGGCTTTCTCAATTTGGGATTGACCTCAGATATTAGAAGATAATCGACGATTGTAAAGCTGCTTTGAGACAATGCTCCATTGTAAAAAGCGCTATATAAATAAATCTGACTTGATCTCTCTCGGGAATGGATTAAAAATTCTTCATTGTCAGATGTTTGCAATAACATGATCATTTTAGGGTGTTAATTGCAGAGTGTCGAGAATTTCATTCTGTTGACAGTGATAAGAAAAAGCCAGGAAATTGCATTTACAAAGCATGAATCTGTCAAAATGTCTGCCACTAAGTGCAAATCAGTACAAATCTGATATCAAGACATGCAGCAATATATTGCAACCTGCTTGGCATTTTGAGACATTTCACTAGCCAGATATTTGCATCCTGACATCTGCCCTGCTAATATTTTGTCAGTCAGAAGCAAAAGTGCTGCACTAACTATTTTTTTATTTAGCATATCTGACATATGCACCGTTTTGTTCTTCCTCCATTTAATCACTTGTCCAATCAGGACTGTAGAACCCAGACCTCTTTCAGTGTATGTGCAACAGTTTGCAAAGGCTTGTCAAATTGAGCAGTGCATCCGAGATAAGCACAGCATGTGAGTTTGCGAAATATGACTCGAGAGAGGATGCATGGCGAAGTGAGGAGCAGCATGTATGAATAAACAAATATCCTACGAGTGCGCACCTGCAGGATGTTTTTGTGCAACGAGACGTGCCGGGGATCGAGAGATCGGAGTGAGTGACGACTGAACCCGAACTCAGAAAGGCAGAACCACCATCTTTTGAGTGATGGACGGCATCACCGACAGGCTGCTCTCACTAAGCTGGAGAGTCCATCTTGGACGTAATGACCTGTCATGAACTTGACAAAGTGACCCGCCTTTAGATTCACAAAGGCTGCGAGGCCTCTTTGGAAAAATGAAAACTAGGAATAGTTATTCACCGGATCAATCGCGTTTCAGAAAGTAAATCCAGTGTTCATAAAACAACCAGAAAAAGTGTATTGAAATTCACAAAGGCACGTTAAAAGGTATGAATAATGTTTTAACAGTCCTTCATATTCTTGCATGGGTTATTTCCTCTCTTTCCTACTTTCAGAAATATGCATAGCTCATTTTGTATGCACAGCATGCTTGAGATCTGCCACATATTTCCAATAATATTCAAGTGTGAAGACTGTGAAGAACGTTTATAATCTTCATCGTTCACTTCTTAAAATCGTTTCTCGATTCTGAGGTATTTCAAACGTCAGCTTCAGTTTCTTTACTGCCTGGCATATTCACCTCCAGAACACCTCCATGTAAGGTGTTCTCTTCAACATACCATTGATGATTGTAGCCAAGGAGTTCAGCTACTGACTGCGATTATGTTCACTTAATAATCCGATAACCACAGAAAATCAGATTTTGTCAGTAATCTAATCGAGTTTACATGCATTTGAGTTTACAAGACCCAGGAGAGAGCAAAAGTAAGCACAAATAAGCAACTACAAATATTTGTAGGTGACTTTAGACAAAAATAAGCCCAAAGTTGCTTAGGATAAGCAGACTTGGCAACTAGCTGGTCCAGGATGTTTTTACGTGCATGCCCAGACTGATTGAAATAAGAGTAAGGGTATACATGCTTTAAGAAATCCAATAACTGAGGTAAAATCCAGCTCTCTTTATCAGATTACTTAATCTTGCTAAACTTTAATCCAATCTCTGACATTGGAGTTTTCTGTTCACATGACCACTTGAGTTTAAGTACAACATGCTGAGAGGCTTGAAGGTTCACCAAATTTATTACTCTATATCTAAGGCCTAATCAATCAACTAAACAAATGAAGAAATTAGCTGAGGGTAGCCATGTTGAACCTAAAAACCTTCAACCAAACACGTAAATCAAGCTACCTCGGTTATAAACCCGAGTTGTACCGGACAATGTCGAGATTTCTAATTGACAGATATGTACAGCCTGGGACACCTACAATGCCCAGAGCTTGTCCTCAGAGAATTTGTTTTATCGCTAGCTAAAGGTTGTTGCCAAATATTACAAAAATGGATTTTAAGCTTCAGAGACATCGCTTAGTGTGAGAAACCAAGCAGACATTCCACCGAAACGCAAATATGAAGAAGGCAAAGGCTAAATGCTTTAAAAGATCACCTTCAATCAGCTTGCTTAACCAAAATGGGTGAGTCCAATTTCATATCCTTAGCCTTACTCTCTTTTTTTTATTAATGTCAGACAAAAAGCTGAAGCGCTTCATGGGCTGCAAATCCCAGAGTGTACAGCCTGAGACAGAGAACCCACACATGGCTGGCTCTCATGCCTCATTCAGTGTTTATTGGGACTCCCATAGGAATCTGAAAATAGATCGCCTTAATATCTTAGAAGTTTCTCCTAGACAACAATGCCAGGCTAGAAAGTTCTGTACTTTGCTTAACTCTCCTGGCTCTGAGAATCATGTCCAGTGCAGGATTTTTTGACTCTACCAATAAACTTGTTGGCTTGTTGAGAACCGAAAATGATGAGTACTGAGCAAATTTTTCCCAAAAAGGAATCATGTAAATTGAATGAATCCAGTCCCCCAGAAAATCCACACTGTATGGGGCTTAAATGCATTGGAGTTGTATTGTACAGGTGCTCCATCATAAGTTAAATGCATCATGAACCGAGGAGTTTAATATAGTCTATGCTGTATCATACCAGAGCCTATTACACATTAACACTTAAATGAACACATTACAGTTAACACAAAGCTTATTTTATAATAAAGTGTTGAAAAATCTCTTGTAATTTAGTGAGTGATGGATTGAAAGTGAAAAGTAAAAGCAAAACACTTACTCTACTGGTAAACCCAGAACTAACTGCAGCCTGTGTTCTGGAGGATTCATGACAGGATTTCCCTTTCAGTTGGCAGTCAATACAACGCTTTTTAGGGCCCATTGAGACCTATTTGCACTAAGAATACAGTACTGTGGATGTAAAAGTAAAACACGATAAAAATAGCAGATATATTTTTACAAGTACACATTAGCTGTGGGACTTGGTAACTGACGTGTGTTTCCGGTGATCAAGTGGTCGCCATTATTTTGAGCGAGACTCCGAATCACTGTTTGAATGCGTTACTTCTTTAAAAACTCGAGACCTGCTACAACACAGTGTCGAGTGACCCATGCCTAGTAAACGCCATTATTTCAAGCTGCATACAGTCTACTACATAGGGAGGAAAGAGTCATTTTAGATTCAGTCCTATTCCACTTTATCTTTTACTTATTACAGAGGTGCTGGACCACAACTCTGCCTAGCTCAGGCACAAATTAAGTCCTGAAACCTACCCTAGTCAGGGCTCCAGTCCATTTAAGGGCACATGCACAGACACGTACACACAGGGACACTGTAGAGATGCCAACTGACCTATTGCATGTCTCTGGAATGTCAGAGGCAACCAGAGTAGCCAGAGGAAACCCACATGCACACACGGACAACACTGGGACTTGAACCTGCATCACTGCAGCTGTGAGGCGAAAGCTATAATCAGAGCAGTAAAACCAAACCAAATATATATAGCAGAGCTGTAGGTGAGATAATGTTCTCAAGGTGCATAACTTTGCTCCATGTGGCAACTGAAAGCAATTTAAAATGCAATCATATGCAGGCCAAAGGGACACTTCTACAGTCTGAGGGCAATAGGGCAGAAGTTCAAGCCTCCCTGGGGTCTGTCAGGGCAGGTGCCTGCATGTTGTCCACAGGCACAAAAACAAACCCAAATATTTACTTTTTCTCTGGTCACTTTGTCTGGTTGTGAGATTGCATCTCTTTTTTTCATTTCTCATTGTTAGTGTGGATAGGCCTGTCCACTATGGACTCCAGGGTGTGTGTCTAGCCAGCAGATTGCAGCTTCTGTGCTGGCAGTGATCTGTAGATTTGTATTGTTTTGAGCTAACAATATCTATGTACTTTATACTGTTTCACTATATCATGGATGACTCTTGCAATTCCTGAATTCAGATTTATTTATATTGCGCTTTTTACAATGGAGCATTGTCTCAAAGCAACTTTACAAGTTTACATCATCTCTTAATATCTATGGCCAATCCAAAATTGAGCAAGTCTAGGGCGACATGAGGAAGCGTTATGAGGAAGAAACCTTTGGAGGACCAAGACTCAAAAAGGGACCCAACCTCCTTGGGTAGATGATAAATCTAAGAATGAAACTAATTTATCTAAACTAATAAGTCATGGAGTCATAGTTCAAGTAAAATGTAAAATATGCACATCGGCATTAAGTAGTCCGATACACAGAGTCACTCCCGGATCTTGAGTCTAAGCAGGAAAGTCCTTGGCGGCACTTCGTCCCCAGATAATCGGAGGAGGAAGAGTTACTGCCCTCTGGTGGCCTGGGTATGGTGGGACCAGAGCTGATGATGAAAACAGCTTGAGTGAAGCTGAAGCGGATGAACATCATGTGTGGGGCAGGAACTGGCACGGGAATACAGCGTGGAGAGAAAACAGAAAATGTAATTAGTTACTGATTAAGAGCACAGTGTCTATTAACAATCACTGATGCCATGTGTAGCATGAGACCCCGGCAGCATTAGCTATAGCAGCATAGCTAGAAAGAGGAGAACCGGAAGGTAACAACCAAGAGGGATCACGAGACATTGGCAACCCCACGGGAGGCAGAAGACAGCAACCCAATGTCTCTGATCACCATAAGACTCTTTGACTATGAGTGTCTCATGTGTGTTGGTGTTCATTTATCAGCTGTTTATTTTGTGAAGTTGTAATTTTCATTTAGTCATTTAGCAGACAAGTTAAAGGGATTTGCTTCAGGAACCAACAGTGGCAGCTTAGCAGAGGTGGGATTTGAACCCTGGAGCTTCTGGTCTGTAGTCCAGTACCTTAACACCTAGGCCACCAAAGTCAGTGCTATAGTTGCTATGTGCCCATGTACAATGTAATACATAACGTGAGCAGATGAGATTTAATTCCTTTACTATCCTCACATTTCATAATTTATATTTGAAATTGCTTTAGGCTTCTAATCAAACAGAAATAAAGTTGAAGCAATGGCATTACAGCACATTCACGAAAACCCAGAAGATAACTAGAAACAAACATTTAAACATTCATAGCATTTACCAGGCATCCTTATCCAGAGGGCTTACAGAAGTACTTTGTATTCTTCATAGTAGGGATGGCATAGAGTTGGCATAGAAGAGTGTTTGAAGATCTAGCAAGTTTTTTTTTAAATGTATGAAATGTGAACTTATCACACATACTAAAAGTATAATGTTTTATGTACTTTGTACCTGTAAATATGTATAGTATGTGTAATTGTGTCTTTATTCACTGTATGATAATCCGTTTTGTATATTTAAGTCTGTCTATCCATCCATCTATCTATCCATCTATCTATATGCAGAATTTCAGCAACGAGAGCAATGCCATTAGGAATGTACTATACTCAAGCAATATCTAGCTGTAACATGTGCAGGTTTAAGGCTGATGAGAAGCGTTTTGGGATAAAATGCTGCTGCTTATTCAGCAGTACCACACAGACGTCGACAGGAACTGAAGAAGAGAGTAAATAAAGCACAGTCCCAATCAAATCACCGATCAAACTTTCAAATGACACATGATCGATAGCACCCTGTGGTCCAGGCTTCGTTTAACTGGCCGTCCGAGTGCACAAGGCAGCCAAAGCACTGTACTGGCTTATGCATCTTCTCATCTTTATTCATCAGAGCTGATATGCTAAGCCTGCATGGCTGGCTTTGTTGGTTTTGTGTGGAATGCCTGATTAGTTCAATTAAGGCTATTGAGCTGATATGCACTGAAGCATGGTGCAAACATTTACCCAAACTGTGCATTGTAACACACACTGCTTCGAAAGGCCTTGTGGAAAAACACAGAGGAATAAGAATTCAAGTGGATTCTACTGAATACATTTCTCCTCTAGTTATGTCTAGATATGTATAATACTTTGTACATACTGAAAGCGAACTTGTGAATGCTGACCGCTGCATGTTCTCTTTCAGTCTTATTCTTGTGTCACAGTATGGTTTCTGACTTGCTGTGTAATATTTCCATACTCATTTTTAAATCTGTTTTATCCCTGTAGCACTTTGAGATCTGATTCAAATATACAGTGTGTTGTAAATAAAATGTATTATTATTATTAGTAGTAGTAGTAGCTGTATATCAGTATAAATATGGTTCAGTAAAATTAAGTAAAATACAAATTCTTTGTAAAGTTTCATTTAAAATCTTATACAAATTCTCTGGAACTTTGGAAGATGAACACAGCAGTCTAAGATGCTAGCCCACCACTGTGGGACCTTCACATCTGCAACAGTGATGCCTGCCATCCCTGAGATCTGAACTTCTAACACATTACAACAAATAGCAATCAGGAAAGTAGATGAAGTTCTGAATTGCATTTTAAGGTATTTTATATTGTAGGATTTATAGTACAGTGCAAAAGTCTTGGGCCACGATTAGATGAACTGTTTTAGCAATATAATGACCATATATAATTTTTTGTGTCTATTTAAAATAAAATAAAAATAGGCTACAGTGACAAGAATGTAGTGTTTCTTCCCCTTACACTTGAGCAATAGCAACATTTGGCAGCTTCATCGGGGTGCCAAGTTGACCTTCTACAGTCCAAAGAAGCTTTTTGGAATGGTAGAAGCCAATAAACCACTGAGAGTGACACTGAATTTTGCCTACAGAAGCCATTTTGTTCTGAAATTGTGTTTTTTCCCCTGTATTTTTTTTGTTTGTATCTTAATAAAGAGTTGTGAAGTAATTATGTATGGTCATTATTCCATTGCTAAAACAATAAATCTAATGGTGGCCTAATACATTTGCACAGTATTTTAGTTCTAGAAGAAACAGCTGAGAGACAGCTTTTATGATGGTACAAGACCTTTCTTTAGAGAGGCAAAGCTCTGCACAATCTACAGATAATAGGCAGACAAGAGAACCAGAAACCTATAGAGAGACCTATACATACATGTGAAGAACAGATAGTACTCCACACAGATAGTAACTTCGGATTAAACCTTTGACTCTTCAACAGTGAGTCACCAACACTCCCTGCAGTGCTGCCCTAGCTGCGAATTGATTCATCCAATTCACTTCAAATCTTGTTTTTTTCAAATCTTGTTATATTGTAGAAATACCACATAATAACCACAGCCCTAGCGCTATCGACCATCTTCCTGATTAGGCTCGGGCTTTAGACGATAGGAAACAAGCTGGTTTGTGTTGTTTCACTCCATTACAGAGCTGGAGAGCAAAGTAATGATGTCATTTCCCCAAAGCACTCCTGAGGGACCAGAAACGAAATGCAAAAGCTCACACAAACACTTCTAACCGAACGGCTGTGCAAAATACACAAAATAATAAGCAGAAGTGCTCAAGTAAAGGCGGTATTGCTTGAGAGTTTATGAAACCTTTAGGATTCGCTATCTTTCTGCATACTTCTGATCTAAAGCATCACACTACACTAAAGCACTAACTAAAGAGAGCCAAATTAAACCCCAATTCCTCACCGAGTAAAATGATTCATTATTAAATATTTCTTAGGGACAAAAAGAATGTGAACCTTTGCTTTTCATTCCTGCCAAGCACACCATTGCTGTTCAACATTTTCTTGATGGTGGATAAGCATTAACATTAACCAATGTGAGAGAGGCCTTTAGTTGCTTAGATGTTACCCTGAAATCCGCATGGACTATTACATGTCTTGCTGTCAGAGTGACCTTTATTGTGAAGGGTAGCAATGGTGTTTTATTTCTTCCATTTGTATAGAATCAGTCTGCGGATTAATGGAGATCAAACTCTTCAGAGATGGTTTTGAAACCAGCCTGATGGTCATCAACTCATTCTCTGAGGTCCTCAGCAGTCTCCTTAGTTGTTGCCATGACACAATTCCACAAACAAGTGCTATGAGTGTCAAACTATGATATATATATATTTCTGTCCGTTAAATACATCAGACACCTATTTGTCATATAACTAATTGTAAACAACTGAATCTAATTTCACCTTCAAATGAACTGCTTCACATACTTTTATAAAGACTCACAAAGGTTCACATACTTTTGCCTCTCACAGATATGTAATATTGGATGATTTTCCTCAAGTTGGGTTTTCTTTATCTGTTTTTAGGTCTCGAGAATATCTGATGATGCTTTAAGTCATATTTATACAGACATATAGAAACTTCCAAAGGGTTCACAAACGTTTAAGCACCACTGTATTATAGAGTAAATTCTCAGCAAATGGTTTGCATTGTTATCGAGTGGTGCTGTGAAAATGGACTGAAAAAGCTATTCTTCGTAAAAGAACATGCATTAAAAAGGAGAACTGTTTTTTTCCTACCTTGCATAATAGCCAGTTACTTTTATGACAGAACAATGCAACTGCTTCATTCTGAATCTCTCAACAGCTACTCAAGGATTTGTGTAAATTCACCACGCTATGCTGAATAATGGAACAAAGTAAAACGCTCACCAACATAGAAAAGGACAATGGCGCAGTCCAACTGAATATAATGCCACATATTCCATTATAATATGAATTATTGTTATATCACCATTTTCAAGCTTTTGATTATAAAAGTTCAATTTAACAAAATTTATATTCATTCACCCTCATAAGCCTCTTGCTGAGAGCTATGGCTGGTCTGGGGACTACAACAAAAAACACAAAGTTCCAATCCACTGCAAGGTCTCAAACTCACACTCACACTTAATGGTCATTTAGAGCATCCAGTCCACATACAGGCATGTTTTTTGGATGTTGCAGGAAGAATTAGGAAGAAACACTAATTGTAAGTGGGGTTCGAAACGGGGGACCACGTACTGTGCCAAAATAATACGTTACAGTGTTAGTTGATATGATAAGCATAAGCAAATGTTATTTTGACTTAATTTGCTGGCTAAATAAGAAGGATGTGCCAGTTTCTTCCTACATAATTAATGCCAATCCAATCGGGTAAGGATTCCACCAGTGTCAGATTTAGCTATTTGTCTATTAACTGGGTGTGTAATTCAGCTAGAGTTTGTGGCTCTTATTTAGGAGTTTCATCTGCTGTTACAAATAATCCCCTAAGGTTTTTCAAAAGATTGAGGTCTTGGTTTTGGCCAGTCAAAGAGATCTAACGTGAACGTTTGTCACTCTGATGATTCGGTCCTCTTGATCTTGACTCGTGCATCCTTGCCTTAGAATAAGGGCAGAGCTGGTGGTTCATAGTCAAAGAGTCTTATGGTGATCAGAGACATTGGGTTGCTGTCTTCTGACTCCCGTGGGGTTGCCGATGTCTCATGAGATCCCTCTAGGCTGTGTTACCTACCAGTTCTCCTCTTTTTAGCTATAGCTATAGCTAATGCTGCCTGGGTCTCATGCTACCTGTGGCAACAGTGATTGTTAATAGACACTATTCTCCTAATCCATAACTAATTATATTTCCTGTTTTCTCTCCTAGCTGTGTTCCTGTGCCGGTTCCGGTCCCACACATGATGTTCATCCGCTGCAGCTTCGCACAGGCTGTTTCCTTCATCGGCTCCGGTCCCGCCGTGCCCAGGCTGCACCGGGGGGCGGTGGCTCTCTCCCTTCTCTGGTTAGCTGGGGATGAAGTGACGCCAAGGACTTTCCTGCTTTCCTGGAGTGACTCTGTGTATCGGACTACTTAATGCCGATGTGCATATTTTACATTTTATTGAACTATCGCTCCAAGACTTATTAGTTTAGATAAATTAGTTTAATTTATCACCTATACCGCCCAAGGAGGTTGGGTCCCTTTTTGAGTCTTGGTCCTCCCAAGGTTTCTTCCTCATAATGATTAGGGAGTTTTTCCTTGCCACTGTACTCAATTTGGGATAGGACGTAGATATAATAATCTAAATTTGTAAAGTTGCTTTTAGACAATGCTCCAATGTAATGAAGCGAAGCTATCGATATCTATCTCTTTTTCTAGCGCTTTATTTTTGGGGTTTTATGATAGGGACAAAAGTACAACTGGCGATTTGTAGATCGGGAGATTGCCCGGTAAGATAGGGTCTAGATTCTAGAGTAGGGCCAGTGTTCGTTTTATTTTTTTGAGCTTATATTTGCCGGCTCTTCCTCATCTGATTTGAGCCTTGCTCGCGGCTGCGAGACTCGCCCCTCCTTTCCCTCACTCACGCCGTCACCCCCCTCCTTCTCCTTCACAATCGGAGAATATACTTTCTCTTATTTGATCGCATGCTTTGAAAAGGATGCCAAGCCTCCTTGGTCCCGTCCTTTTCCTTCAGGCATCCGTGCCACAGTGGGCATTCATTTAGTGTATTTTTGTGGCACACACTTGCAGAAGCTCCGCTCAGGCTCTAGTGCTTCGCGCATGCGTAGATCTATACGCCGTTGGTGTAGTGGAGTCCACGTTGTAATTGTATAGTGAATAACGACGCAGTAGGCTTGCGGTGTGAGTTTTCCTTATTAGTATATTTCAGGTTCTTTTGGGTTTTTGGGTTTTCGTTTCTTTTATTTATTTATTTTTGGTTCATCCATTCCATCTGGAGCTAACTGGACTTGGGTCCTAAAAAACATTATTCTTTTGTTTTCACAGTTCGCCTTTGTTTTTAATATGGCGAACCGTAACACATGCTGGGCAAGTACGTCATCGCATACATTGATGACATTCTCATCTTCTCCCCTGACCTTGATACCCACATACAACAGGTCAGAAAGGTGCTCACCAGACTCCAGAACCATCTGTTTGTTAAGAGGGAGAAGTGCGAGTTCCACTTCACTTCCGTAACCTTTCATGGATATATTATCAGTTCATCAGGTATCACCATGGACAAAGCCAAGGTTGAGGCCATTACTGACTGGCCTACTCCCACTTCCATTAAGAGTCTTCAACGCTTCCTTGGGTTCACCAACTTCCCTCTTGAAGGGTAACACCAGAACTTCCAGTGGACTCCACAGGCTGAGCAAGAATTTCTGGACTTAAAGAAGGCCTTCATGACAGCACCAATTCTCAAGCACCCTGATCCTTCTGAGACTTTCATTGTTGAGGTTGACACATCAGAGGTGGGTGTGGGTGCAGTTTTGTCACAACGCTCAGGATCCCCAAGTAAGCTTTTCCCAGTTGGCTTCTTTTCTCATAAACTTACTCCAGCAGTGAGAAATTATGGAATTGGACACAAGAAGCTCTTATACATGCAACTGGCGCTCGAGGAATGGTGTCACTGGCTGGAGGGAGCCAACTATCCTTTTGCGGTTCTGACAGATCATAAGAATCTGGAGTACCTTAAGAAAGCCAAGAGACTTAATTCCAGGCAAGCCAGGTCCCTGTTCTTCTCTCGCTTTAGGTTCACCATCACTTATCGCCCGGGAACACATAACTCCAAGGCAGACGCTTTTACTCGCATGTATTGTGAGGAGACACCAGGGCAAGAGGTGGAAGTTCCCAAGCATATCCTCACGTCCGGAGTCGTTGTAGCTCCCATATGCTGGGAGATCGGACTTCCATCAGCGCTGACCTGATCGGCCGGCTCCTTGGTCACGAGGCCGTCCCCGCAAGCAGCCATCCAGAAACCCCAGTGGGCAACCCAAGAGGAACACGTCAGTCTCCAACCTCGGCTCCAACCAAAGACCAGCAGCAGAGACCTTAGAACGTCCAAGGGGCCACCTACAGGACCATCCTCGCTACCCCCTTGGACTATTTTTTTGGGGGGTGTAAAATCACGAAACGCAATTAGTCTTCCTTCCGATCCTCTCTATGGACTACTACGGAGGAGGATCAGAAGTACAACCCCCATGATCCTCCTGCGGTCCACGTGACTGCACCGACCAGCCCGGGACTCGCATCGAGGTCACTGTCCCCTGAGTACTGATTACAAACACCTGTTTACACGTGGATATAAACCTGGTGTTTCCCATACGCCGGTGTGAAGTATTGCCTCTTGTTTTCCATGAGCGTACCGAGCGATTATTCTTCCGGACCACCTTAAGATTTTAACCCTTGCCTGTCTTACGGATTACAAATCTCCCGTTTCTGGATACCCATGCTAGTGTTTCAACAATCCGCTTGCCTCGGGCTACTGGACTGTTGTACTCGAGTAACAGATTACCAGTTCCGACCCACGTCTGTTTATCAACGGCTCGTGTTGATCTCCCTGTGCCCAATTAATAAACATCTTAACTTTCATCCTGAGATATGCACTCATCTTTCCTGCCTGTCTAGCGTTACACCAGTTCCCTGAGAGAGACTAAAACCTGAACATCCAAACATTTCACCTTTAATACAAATTAACTATCCACTGATCTTGACAAAAGTGACCCATCTGCATTTGGCTATACAAGTGGAAAAGGAATTTGTAGTAATTCTGAGGTAGCTTGCTACAGATACAGGATACAGAATCTTTTCCCACCTTTTTGGTCTCAGCAAAGTAGCTGCATATGCATCTTGGAAATGTGTCGAACATTGAAGGCACTCCCATGCCAGTATATTGCATTGCCAAAAGGCCACCAGCTCCAGGGTGTCATAAATGGTTTTGAGGGCAGGTGCATGTTCCCACAATGATACCATAGACGGCTCACACATCCCCAGAAAGGCACTGCTTATCTGTATGTGACTTACAAGTGAAGAAAATCTCATTTCAAATTCCTAAATCATGTCGCAACTGTTAAAGCATGGAATACAACTAGGTTCAGCTCAAGGTTCAGTGTGATAGCAGAAAGAGCTCCATATATGTATGAATTCCAAAAGAATTCTGCTTTGTTCTATTTTAAGAGACCGCTCGGTGTGCTGGTGATACTGAAACAGCTTAAGACTCTAGACTTTAGCCTAATTTGATGAAAACCAAGCTGCTCAAATCCCCAGTGTACTTGGCTCTCAGCTGCTACTGATTACTCTTTACAAAGAGCTGGAATTATATATATAAATAGCAGAAATGGTTTATGGTACAATTTAAAGTTGAACAATACTATCATTAATTATTAGAGGTGTAATGATACACACTGCTTATGATTCGATTCAATTCACGGTACTGAGTTCATGATTCGATTTTCTTACATTTTTTTCTGAAGGGTAAACAATGCAAAACAATGCACATTTTATTTGAATATGTTTTTAAAGTTTCAGTTTTAGTCCCCTGCAATTCAAATACATTATTTTACCCACATTTTCTTATGTCTCCCCACTGATACATTCTCTTCACTGGCTCTCTGTACCTCCCAGCATCAAAGTCAAAAATGGAGCAGCACCTTCTAATCAAACCACGCTCTGTACCTCGCACCCTTCGAGACACGAGTTTGGCTCAACTGGACCCACCACACAAGATTAAAGGAAGACAAGGAGACTAAAGGAAGACTTCGCTGTACTGGCACTCAGGTGGTGGAATGAACTTCCACTGGATATCCCCACAGGACCGCCACAAATCAGGTACAACTTGGGTGGAGGTTCATTCTCAGCACTGCAGTGACACTGAAGTGTTGTGCTGGTATGAGGGGATCAGACAGCAGTGCTGCTGGAGCTCTAAACACCTCAGTGTCACTGCTAGACTGAAAATGGACCAGATGAGCTGCTGTTTCTGACTTTACATCTACTGGGTGGAGCGATGTGGTAGATGGGTCTAAGAGTGCACAGTGGGTCATTGTCACTGCAGTGCTGAAAATGATCCGCCACCCAAATAGGACCTGATCTGTGGGGGACCTGATCAATTAGAGAACAAAGTAAAGGGGACCAACAAAGTGTGTAGAAAAACAGATGGACTACAGTTTGTAATTGCAGAACTACAAAGTGCATCTATACGTTAAGTGGAACTGATAAAATGGACAGTGGGTGTAGAAACAAGGAGGCGTGCCTAATAAAGGTCGGTGAGTGTATATTTGACACATGAGACGATCGAGGTGAAATGTAGAGGTTAGTGATGATTTGTGACATCATTTTTCAGCACAACATCCTCTCAAAAGCTGTTTTACAAACCTCTTTGAGTCATATAATCAAACTAACTAAATATGCTAACTAAATCCTTACATTTCTTCTGCTTTGGATGATTAAGTTGATCCAATGTTGTTGAGGCCAACAAATAAATAAACTTTGACACATCATTGCACCACACAGATACTTCACAGTGAGTCAGCACTATCAGGAATGGAACAGCAGCTGCTAGCTCTAGGCTGATAGATCCTTCTGAACGGGGCGACAGCCATGCGCTCAGAAGCTCATCGATCACCACTTCAGCACTTCTCCATCTTATTGCTTCTCCAGATGAGAGCGTGATGTGCCCAGTTTTCTGCCAATTACATTTCTGCACAACTCACACTGAACTAATATAGATTGCACTGGTTTTCCACCTGTGAATCTACAGACACCATGCCCCCCTATACACACACCCACCCACCCACCACCAACAGACTTGCGTTCTCATCCCTTCATTACTGTTTTAATAAATATAGAAGTGTCAATAAATCTTATGTCAATAAAGATACTTCCTTCAGGAAAACGATGCTTAAAGGATTAAAGTGCAATTTTTTTCATGTTAATGAATAAGAAGCATTAGACGGATTAAATTACAGTCCTTTTCTAACAGCATTCAAGAGACTGCTGAGGTTTAACAATTAAGACTCCCTGATTTAGGATGCAAAGCTATTCTATATATTGAGAGATGCTTTACAGACATTTAATTCATTTGTAATTAATATCAGCAATAAACATCGTAAGGACATTGACAACACCTTGTTGCTTGTTTATTAGGTACACCTACCATACGCACTATATAGGCGCCGGTATGTGCTGCAATAGGCAGTTACGTGTCTTGCCATAACAGCGTCCACCAGGGGTGTTTGTAGATTACGTGCTGTACTGGGGCACACACAGAATTTATAGATGAACAGCTGTACCCATATGCTTGCCAATCAATGGTAGGGGCACAACTGTGCATACAAAAATAATCGTCTTAAACACTAAATAAGTGATTTAACACTAAAGTGGGCGTTACTTTGCCATGGATGAGAAATTAAGACACAAATTAAGAAACAAGAAACAAGAGAAAAAAAGAGTTTCCCTATATGTGTTAGTTTTTTTTTTTTTATTAATTGCATTCATTGTGTTCATGTCAGCGTAACTGATGCCTTAGCTAGTTTAATGAACGACTTTACTTTCGTGGTCTAATATGTAGCTACTTTTGGTAGGTTATACGGTTAGACCTAGCCAAAAAAATATAGTTATGAGCTTATATTGCCTCGTGTGAAGCAGGGCCGCATTTCTTTTAAATATTGAAAAGGCTGAAAGCGGCTCAAGCTTCTGAAAAGACCCTGAAGCATTCTAAGCATTCTAAGCTTTTGAATAGGTGCAAAGGCATTATGGGAAATGTAGTCGATTTCGTTGCCATGCCCTGTAGTTCTGCTCATCAATGCAGGATAAAACGGACTTTTCACCACACTGATTTTAGTGGGACACGGCAGCGAAGCAAGAGCGTTCGTGAGGCTGTGCTCTGATGTTGGGTGGTAAAACGACGTTCAGGTGCCTCACAGTAGTTTGGTTCACTGCCCGTGAATTAATTGCTCAATTGTTCAGTTTCATACGCATTTATGTTACCCTACATTTGGTGGCATAATTTCTCATGGTTTGTTTTTAAAGAAGAGCACAGTAAGTAAATATTTCTGAAAAATATTTAGATTGATTTAGTTGAAGTACTACTTCTGATTTTGTAACTGTATTTAAAGATTAGACCAGTAACACATATTTAGTAACTACATATTTAATGACTGCAGTGTGAATTTATCAGGAAACTATCTTCATGAGGCTGCATGAAGATTCTGTTAGACAAGGTCACGCCATACCAATGTACTTAGGAAAAGTACGGACATATATAAGGTGCCATCTACAGGTCATTTTTGGTATTACTAAAACCCATATATTATATATATCTATATCTATATATATATATATATATATATATCTATATATCTATCTATATATATATATATATATATATATATATATATATATATATATATATTTATTTATTTATTTATTTTTTCCACACACACATATACACACACACACACATACATTATATATATATATATATATATATATATATATATATATATATACACACACACGTACATACATACATACATACATACATATACACATACATATATACATACAGCATATATATATATCTGCAGAGCTAAAAGCTGATTCGTCATCTACAGGACATCCTGGCCTTTACACTGGTATGTCATTTGTGGGGGTGGGGTGTCATTTGCAAATTGGCTGCAATCTCAGCAACCACGTTTTACGGACGCAAGAGAAGTAAATTGTTGAACAATATGTTTTAATAATTTTTCTAAAGCCTATAATTTACATGTTTTACGTAGAAAACAATTGTAGCTCATTTTCAAAGCAGTTTTTTACTGATTTGCACTTATGTTTAACCATTTAAAAGTGTACTTCTTTAATCTGATACAGAAGGGAAACAAAATACATAAAGAAAATTACTATACCATGTCCTATTAAATAAACAAAAAGTCTATTTGAGAAAAAATCCGTGTGACATCTCATAGACTTATTTTATTTCAAAATTACTGAAATTATCAAACTTTAGTTTGCCTGGGTCTCAGGAGGATGCACACACACACACACACACACACACACATCACTATTGGTAGCACCTTTGGTGTCCTCCTTAGGAATTGAGAAATTTTACTGTTTATTGTGTCCCCACCACTGAAATGAAACTGACGCACTTGCAGACATTTGGTGAACCAGGATTCATTGTTCCAAAGTCAAACAGTGGTGTGTTTTAATTCACTCCATGTAGCGCTTGGCACTGATGATTTCAGGCTCGAGGGAGGACTGTTGTGATTTTGTATTAAATCAATACAAGACACTGTTGCAAAATGCTCCAAATGTTGTAAAAACAAAGGTCAAAATAATGTCAATAACACAAGAGCTATTGCACAGAATAACAAGGACTGAGCATAGATTCACTGATAGATGAGCAGCTGAGGCATGAATGCTTAAACAGGTTCTGCCTAAGGAGCTGCAGGTGTAGGTGTTCAGTCTTGCTGCTGATTGGTATTCAGGTACCAGAGACAGGTAGGGCATTACAGTGGTTTGGTGTGACACCATGTAACAATAACAAGAGCAACCGCTGGTCGGGACAGCTCTACCACAGGGCAGACAGTTGACAAAGTTACTAGTTAATATTGATCAGTACAGCCCATACTACTGGTTAAATTGTGTGGTTTAAAATAACAAATTCACTAGTTATAATGGGAGTCCATATGCTTTAATATATTAGATTTGTTGTTTTAGGAATGGTAAATGATCATATACTGTCGACGCAAACAATTGCAAACTTGGATTTGTTACTGCATAATCCTCTTTTCCACAGATCTTCATTGTGAGCTTTAGCATATCTTAGCCTTTACATCCTGTTCCCCTACTGAAAAAGTGGTTTCTTGGCTGCTACCCTTCCAAAAAGACCATTCCTGATCAAGCTAATTCAAACTGTAGAAGGGTCAACTTGGCATCCTGATGAAGCTGCCAGTTGTAGCCTACAGGAGTTTTCAGTTTTTCTTAATAGTGCATACAAGCTTCCTGTATTTTCTGGTTGTATTCTAATAAAGAAACTGAGAAATAATTATAGATGGCCATTATACCATTGCTAAGACCTGGGTATATCTAATCTAATGGGCTAAGACTTTTGCAGCCATTTGTCGCTATATGCAGTTTGTCTGCCCCCTTTGCCCCACTCATCAGTGGAAAGGGACCGCCAGTGGCCCAATGGTGGGTCATTCTGAGCACAGCAAAGACAATGGTCGAGTTGGTAGGGATTTTAAAACATTGATGTTAGTGCTTGATTGACACTAGAGCTCCAAACAAAAATATCCAGCCCACATTTGGCCCAGTCATGGACTGTCCATTGATGAAGAGCTGTCTATGGAAATAAATACTATATGGAAAGAAAGTTCATAAATGCAGTACAACTTTGACTTTGTCACTACAACGAGAATCATAGGTCCCACTTTTCCAAATATTATCAAGCCAACAAGTGTCCAAGGTGTCCTGTTAGTCATTGATCGTTGATAGATATTGAAGAAGGTAGGTTAAATGGAGCTGAGAACACAGAACTATGGCAGCTTGTGAGGGATGGCACATTTTGGTGAAGTCTGATTCCCTGGTCAGTAGTCCAGTAACTTAACCACTGGGCCAGGAGGAACCAAAACCACAGGACCCATAGATGTCAAAGTCTTAAGGCCTTTTCACACTGAATACGATTTTTAAACAAACAAACATCTTGATGCATGCTCAGTGATCCAGGTAAGAAAATCCCAGAAGTTGAATCTGTTCATCTGGACATAGATTTTGTTGGAGAAACGTTTCGTCACTCATCTAAGTGACTTCTTCAGTCTCAGGTGTCACTTAGATGAGTGACGAAACGTTTCTCCAACAAAATCTATGTCCAGATGAACAGATTCAACTTCTGGGTTAAACAAACAAACAAACAAAAAAAAACAATATGAGATTTTTTTTACGTAGTTGGATCTTCATGTTTTTTGGCTAAACAATCTGAAAACTACCCTTATGCTTCTGCTTTCTTTAATTTCCCTTCTCTTAATGTGTCATGGAGATTTTGCCATATCTTTTTCACATCGTCAACTTAATAAAAAACAAAGACAGGAGTGAAGATTAGTGCAGGAATGTATAGCTTGTGTTTTTGTGGGCATGAACAGATTAGAATGCACCAACATAAACAAGAAAATGCTTACGTACAGTCACTGTGAGGTTTTCACAGTCATTCTCCAGCCTTTCAGCCTATATTCTCTCAGATATTTTCTCTAACATCCATGCTTTTATAGTCAGCGTGTTGCTGTTCCGCCTGACAACCGAGCTCTGATTGGTCAGCCTGATTTTAATGACTCGGTGTGAAGGACGCCACTGATATACGTGTGTTCTTTTTCAAAAGTTGACGAGCGATTTCCGTTCGGTATGAAAAGGCCTTTTAGGATATTGAATGAGCCCCATTAGACCATAAATAAATCATACTGTATTGTTTCTGTGAGCAGCAATGTTCTCCTGTTGAAAAGAGGTTCATCCGTCTACTTCACGGCATGTGATTAATCATTCTGGTTCGTCTCATTAACAGTGTCACACTCTTAGGCTCGAACCACGTGACTCGTGCCAGCAGAAAGGTTTAGTGAAGTCGCACTACGCCGTTCCACTTTACAGCCTTTGTAGATGTGCGTGATGGTTGTCGTGTTCTCTTACTTACCCTTGGCTGACAGCCTTATGTCTGTCTAATGCACACTGACAGTGATAGCTGGAGCCCACGTGGCCCAGCACAGAGCTTTGCTCCACATGCTGACAGATGTCACCGAACATGCTGGCAGATTCCTGTAGTGAGAAGCGACTGGGTGAGAATTGCGGTGCAACTTGGGGGAGAGGCTCAAGCTCAGCTTGAGTAACGCTCCCGAGTTTCCCCCCAGAGTCTGCTAGGAACGCTCGGAGACTGCAGAGATGCAAGCCCTGTGCTGTAATCTGTCAGGAGGAATCAGACTCCTGCCTGACACTGAGCTCACTCAATTACCTGGCTGTCTTCAGCCTTGCAGGATCCGACTGCTTCAGATCTGTCACAACTAGTCTGCTGGAGCCCAATCCTTCTCCTGACTGTGCGATAGATTAGCTTCTGATGTGTAAATGCCATCTCTGATTCGCGTGCGTTGGAGAGCAGATTTACTAAGGGAATGGCTTGATGGTCATGGTCACGCCACAAATTTGCTGTTCGCATCAGGTTGACGAAGTTGACACCTTCATTGTACCAGGCAATTGTGGGTTAAGGGCCTTGCTCAAGGACCCAACAGTGGCAGCTTGGCAGAGGTGGGATTTGAACCCTGGACCTTCTGGTCCATAGTCTGGTCCACTTTTGCAGCTCTGTCTATGATGGTGCTACCTTCAAAGTCACCAAGCTTTTCAGTTGGGTTCTTTCTATTGTCCACTGGATATTGTGACTCTATACTTATGGACCTCTAAGCAATGTGGCTGAAACAAATAGATGATGTTTAGAAATATTGTAGACATGAGGCAAACAGAATTCTGACAGCAGGATGGTGGTTAGGGACAGATTTCTTCTTCGTGAATGACATGATGACAAGGATCCGTCATTGTATCCTGACAGTAGTAATGCTTGTTTTCCACAGGTGAGGAGAACATCACATAAAATGACTCACATCTGTTATTCATTTGCCCGAGGCACTGAAGCCTGACAACAAGAGCTATAATCAAATATGGAAGGTGCTTCTGAGAGTAAAGCCGTATGTCCTCATGCATTCACAAACATCAGCGCGTCTTTGATGTGGACTCTGTGGGTGGGATGAAACGTGTCGATTTGTGTCACCGAGAGGAGGTTGATTTCTTCCGGCTTGCTCCGTAGCTCTTTTTTAACTTTGCATCTACATCATATCTCCGACTTCATGCTTTCACTGCCACGACAATCCACAAGCTGTCTAAAGTTAAGAAATCACAGTAAGATGTAAATTACTGGTGTCTGAGATGAATTTCTTTGTTTTCTTTTTTTAACGTCACACAGCAGGGCTTCAGCTCAGGTGGATTAGTAATTAGATCCAAACAACCATCCCTTCTATTAGGGACTGGCTGTGATCTGAGCCAATGTCTGGCTGAATGCAATTTGTGTATTGAAATATACAGACAATTGCAAAAACAAGTGCAAAAAGACAATTTAATAAGTAGCTTAGTGACTTTGTTGGGACTGTGGTAGAACAGCGGTTAAGGTACTGGGCTATGGACCAGAAGGTCCAGGGTTCATTTCCCACCTCTGCCAAGCTGCCACTGTTGGGTCCTTGAGCAAGGCCTTTAACCCACAATTGCTTGGATTGTAAGATTGTATTAGTTGTAATGTATTATTTACATAACACTACATATGCGCTCTACATAAAGTATAAAACAATGCCCTACTAAAATCGCAATGGTAAAAGGTCAGTTTTATCCTGGACACACCATGTACATTTGTAAATTTACTACAGACACTACATTTCCCATAATGCCAGAGCATATTTCCAAAAGTTTGAGCGGCTAACGCTTTCAGCCAGAGCCAGTTTCTTTTGTATTGTTTGCATGGAGTTAGGGACAATGGTTAATTTGTCATTTCTCGCTCACATCAGAGTAACACCACTTCAGTTTTAAATCAATTAATCTATGTAGTGTCTAACAGGCATGTACAGTTGTGCCCATATGACTGATTGGAAAGCAGAGAGGTACAACTGTGCCCATCTAAGCTGTGTGTGCCCCAGTACAAGTAGTCTAGAAACACCCCTGGAATAAGAAAACGGCTACCCTAATGTCCACTTTATGGCCAAGAGAACAACTGAGGTTGTTCCTTGCAGAAAAAGTGCTATGTGGAGCCAATTTCAAAAAGTCCCAAACGGTACAGTTTTCCTAATTAAACCTCCCTTCACCTTAGTCCTTAGAGAACTGAGACTAGTTTTGTATTTTTCCAGTTGATTGTGCCTATTATATATAAACCATTTAAAATGTTTTCTTTGCAATTGTGTGTGTGTGTTTATTTACTAAAACACACTAACAAAAAAGTATTTGTGCTTAATGTATGCAAGATAACTACAGGTAAAAAAAAAACAGAAACAACTCGCCATGGCTCCATTTAGTTTCTGTGTGGTCTCCACCAAACAAAACCTGAACTGAACTTCGAAGTTGGACGGAAATTTCAACGTTGACCTCTAAGTATTAACAACAGCACCGGTCCAGGCTGGTAAAGATTTCCTCAGTGTCTTGAGATTCTGTCAATATTTGCCCACTCTTTCATTAACAGCCTGCAGTTTAGTTTGTGGATGCCTTTTGAGGTTTTTACCTGCTGTGCCAACATCCTATACCATTCGCTAATGTTCATCTCCTGACCTATTGTACACAAATCTACCTGTTGATACTGTTGGTTTGTCATTGTAGACACACGACTTTCTTCCCCACCGTGGCCACATTGACCTGCAACGTTGTATTTTACACTCACTGCACATCTTGTTTGTGGTAGAGAATGGCTATATGGTTGGGAGGTATTGACATTTCCGTTCTTTCGCTTCAGCAGGATATAATCAGAAATCCCACCCTGCAAAAACTCATTTCATGGAGGTAGCAGGGAGGCTGCCTCCAGAAACCCCATCAAAATCCTATGGGCAATAGACAGCAGTGCAGCAAGCATCACTGTCATTGTTTTTGACACCTATTAGGCAGAGGTACACTTCAGTGTAGTTTGGGGTGAAGTGTGCTTTTATTTTCTTTCTTGGAATACTCTATCATGGCATGCAGGACAATAAACTGAATTTATGGACAGTGAAGGATAGAAATCTGCTGTAAAGAAAAATGGGTTTTCTCAGATGTCAGATTACTGCTCACTGTGTAGAAGGCTTAATTACAAATGTGACCTTTCTAATCAAATTATTTTCAATAATCAAATGATTGTTAGAAATGTACCAATTCATGTCAAAATTTCTAATAAAAACAATTTTAAGTTCCATGACCTTTCATCTATTATTCCATTAATTTCCTGATGTTTTAGGTTTTTGCTGTGGTATCGTTTCAGTATCGGTATCGCTATTTTAGGCAGGTATCTTTTACCGAAGTCATAATTTTTATATCGTGACAACACTAATTAGCACTGTAGTATGAATGTGAAGGTTATATGTTCCATGTATTAATTGGCAGAGATGAATAAACACTTGGACAATGAGCCTTTGAATGTTTACAGGAGGTAAAATCACTCACCAAGACAGCTGTGCACGGGGGTTATGGGTGTGGGGTTATGAGCTGAAGGCCTGGATGCGTCAGGGGAATGTGTGCAGAATGAATCCAAGGGAACTGTAATAAATGAAACCCAGCATACTCTTCATTATTAACCAGGCAGGACAACTTGTATGACTGAATTTAGCGTTGGGCACAAATTGCCATTATTTTTACTCAGTGTGCTGCCCATGATTCCTCTGGGGCAACTGGCAGTGGCTCTGGTTGGAAGAACTTCAGGCATGGCAGTATGTTAGCGTGTCTGGAATCAGAATGTCCTATTCCACCAAAAGCATAAAAACAGGCTCAGATGGTCCAGAACAGTACAGTGAAATGGCTCTGGCACCAAGTTGTTTTCACACCAGTCACTTTTTTGAGGCACATGATCCAATTCTGCATGTCTGTTAACAGTAAAAGTATGGGAAACGTTTTTTTTTTTATATAAGTTTTATTCAGATCCTTAACTATTAACTTTATGTATCCTACACAATTCATACATTATGTGATTATTCATGGAAAGCCTTAGTTATGCATGTACGGGTCCACATGAACCAAACTCATCATGTTTCACATATTCTTTGAAATGTTTGTTGGTTTAAGTGTGTTCGTCTCTGTACCGGTTAATGGACATTCTTGGCATCCCTACTTACAAGTCTTACACACACACATTAATATAAAATTACTTTTTATCATTCTTAATAGAGATACATTTGGTCAGAATATCCTTGGGGAGAACGGACTACCCTGTGAGGGCTTTGAATCACAGGTACATAAAGCAAAACATCCTTGATAAGACACGATAGTTCTTGATAAGAACACTCAAAGCAAAACATTCATGATAAGGAAGGTTAGTCATAAGACCATCTGGTTGAGGAAGGACATCTTGCATTCCAAGACTAAACAAGCTTATAACTCTGCATTAAGCCCTGTACTTTATGTAATACAACGCATAAAAATTAATAAAGATCTTCTGTCAGTTCACATATGAACCTTGCTAGTAATTATACAGCAATTGTTCCAGGTTGGCCTATATTAATCTTTTCCGGGTTTCGACTCTGGCTTGTGTTCATACTAAACCCTTGGCTGGTAAGTTACAGTTAAATTTATGGATAAAAATGCATGTTTAGTAAGTTAGAACTAACTAGTTATGCTTCAAATTTACCCATAGTCTCCAACTATGCTGCACGAACTGTATGCAATAATAAAAGTGAATAAATAAAAGTTCATAAAATTTGCAGGACAAAAGTCCATGCAAAGTCCCTGCAACAAGTTAGGGTCATAAACCAGAAAACCCACAGTTGAAGATAGTCTACAGAAAATATACATCGATATACACGGATCAAAAATGTTTAGCAAATACTCAAGCAAGGCAACACATAAAAAAACAAAGGAACTGTGTATTTATTGTAGGAGTGGGTGGATCGATCCAAATATTGATAAATATCAGTTACAATGTTGGTACTGGTATCGGATCAATTCTAGCGTGATGGGATCGATACTTCAGTTTCAGTTTCTCTCCTGTACGTTCACTACATCGGTGTCGTTTCTTTTAAAAGGTAACGTCTGTACAAACACCTTCCCTTTTCTGTGGCATGCACGCCGTGCTCCTCTTCCCTCCATGTTCTACTCTGCTGTGTTTTGGTGTCGTGTGGTCACGTGACTCAGCGGGGCTAAAAGTGCAAAAGCTTCTTAGGCTGCAGCGAGTAAGAGCACGTTAGAAAGAAAGATTGCTATTCGCTACTGTGGCAAAAGAAAAAGTTTATTTTGTTATATTATTGTTTCTGGACAAAAATTGAACAAGAACTCTATCTTGCTCTCATATCATCCTCATTTTTATCCCTAAAAACCCATATGCCCACTTCAGTATCTGCAAAACATGGCCGCTAGATTACTTTCTCACTCTAAAAAAAACAAAAAAACCTCTTCTCACAGTATTTTTCTTTCTCTCTCTTTGTAACGCAACCTTGGGTATGAGAAAGGCACTATTTAAATGGAAATGTATAGACCTTTATTTATTTATTATTCCTTTTATACTACTATTACTACTAATAATAATAACATCATCATCTGAAAAAGAAGAATTTAAGTTTTAAAACATTTGTTGTCCAGTAATCATTTTTGTGAATATACTGTTACACTCCTACCAGGAAAAACACAACACCGTAGTTACAAGCACAAATTAACAATCACACACACAGACTGTAGAAACAAAATATAAACGCACACAATGCAATATAAACACAAATTAACATACCTCGCTGGCTGCACACAACCAAGAGGGAATGAGTCCACTTGAAGAAACACTAATTTCCAGAACAGGAAAGCAGTATCACCTTTTAAACACTTTTAACCTGTAATTAGGTGAATCCAGTGCAGCCCTGCAGGTAGGAAGTCACAGCAGTCAAATGACCATCTCTCAGCCCTTCTGAGTATATGTAGTTCATGCAAATCAATACTCATGTTCAACAAAACATCAAAGTATGACATAAATAATATTTATGGCAGTTAAAATACACATTAAACCTTTTTTATTTGACCAGCTGTTTATGGCTGAAATGTTCAGAGTTAAAATACAGATTATTTCCTATTAGAATTGTTAAGACCTCGGTCATTAAATTGAACGGATATTGAAGGACTGGTAAACTTTGCTTACCTGTAGTTGAACAGATCCTCACTGGCCAAGTTGGCACAAAACGTTATCTTGAACCTTCCATTCTTTTTCATCACCCTTTTAAGTAGGTGCCCTATTCTTATATAACACCTGCCTGTGGCTCGAGCTGATGGCAAGGTTATCTCCCAGTTCACCGATGGAGGATGCATCAGATAAACAAATGAGAAAAGGTACTACTCGAACAATTATCGCTTATAAAATGAGGTCAGTGGTCCCTTTCGTGTAGAGTGAAGCTGATAAATTATGCTTAGCAACTATTAATACAGAAGCCATTCCTGGGCCATTACCAGATTTTCTAATAATATAAATCAGTCAAACCAGATGAATATTTATTAGAACAGCAGTGCAAATGGACAGGTTTGCAAAGAATGAGCTGCCAGCCTCCATCCATCCTGGATGCAGAGTTATATTCATCGGCAATGCCAGAAGCAAAAAACTGGCAGCATTAAGGCAAAACAATTATGAGTATGAATGAGTCAACGGACAGCTCATTCCACGGGCAGCTGGAATTAGGGCTGGAAGAGGTCGCCTGCCCACACAAATGTACACAGAACCCGGGTCCTCTGTGAGCTTTGGCTGTTGTCCCAGCCAAACGAGGGAGAGTTAATTAATCACTTGGTCTCACACATTGTTCCATCTGTGGTTGTCTACAACCAGGACAGTCTCCCTTAAATACTCAGCAACAAAGCTGTGCGACACGACATTACGGCTCCCCTCCGAGACACTTAGCCCTGAACAATGTCTATTGATTTTTCCTTCTGAGTGATTAAGAGTGACGAGGCTCTGGCTCCATTTAAATGAACGTATATAAGTTGGGGAAACAGTGTCACTACAGTGGCATCGCTTGTGTATTTCTCTTTGCCACTTGTGCAGTCACTGTGTAATTAATTTCGTTCTGTGTCCATGCCTCGAGAAACTATTTACTGTGGATTAGGACTTGTCTCGTAAACAGTATAGCTTCTCCCGTCCCATTAAATCCTCCACCATAAGACTCTTGGGGGATATTAGGCACATCATAAGAAGGAAAATGCGGTCTTCGGAAGATTCTCACTGAGGATCATTTAACTTATTGGTCATCAGTCCAACATTAAGCTTTCCAAGAGGTTGAATGTAGTATGTCTGGGATGGGAATATACATTTCACTTTCTGGTTTACTGGGAATACCTACCTGATACTTACACTCATTGGTTTTATTTTAGGAGGTTTATTAACACATAGGTGACATACCTACACTCTGAAAAAAACACAAAGCACCCAGATAGAAATGGAAGATTCCAGCAAAACTCGGCATGCAGTTATATCTCGGGCAGATATGTAATTGATTACAGGTGTGATCTGATTAGACACTGGGTCTTGCCACAAGAGGGCCTAAAATGCTTCCCTCACTGCCCTACAAACTAGTGTACCTCGTGGTGAGAGATCGTTGACTGCTAGACATGCCTCTGCGATGCACTCAAAACCAATTTGCCCAGTTGACAGACTTTAATAGGGGGACACATCACTGGACGAGGAGAAGCAGAATGGCCGTTTAGACGAACTGGCCACCATTTAGGCTGTTCTTACCTAGCTGTTAGACGTGCCCAACACCATTGAGCAATAAGGCAATATTATGACCATTTTTGTCAATGCCATCTTTTTAGATGTTGTTGCACGCCATCATGTTGTAACATGACCTCATTCTCCAGTTGATGGTCCTTTGTTTCGCTTTAAACCCCGAGAGTTCAAATCAAATCCGTAAATAATTGAACAACTATAGCTTAGGTGGCTTGAGACTTACAATCCTAGCAGAGGCGTGAATGTATCCACAAGCAAATTAAGATAATTATAAGCACTTACACATTAATGACAGGCTCTGAAAGCCAACAAAGTTTAGCCGTACTCTTTTTGACTTCATTAACACTTTAAACAGCTTCAGGGTGTTACAGCTCCCCTGAAGAGCAGGATACATGATGTCGACAGTGCTAACTGCTAAATGCTTCTTGTTCCAAGCTATTTTAGTCACCTGTCTTCACAAGTCAAGAGAAAATTCAGATTTTTAAGCTCTAAGAGATCAGTCAGACGTGAGGTTTCCACAGTGGGTTACGTTGGATAACATTTATGTTACAATTATTCATTTATTCACCATTATGCATTATTATTAGAGCAGATGCTTTTATCCACAGACCGCTGCAAGTGAGGCAGAATAAAACTCCACAGTTTTTTTTTCCAATCAGACCTACAAGTTACCAGAGTACATTCCAGGTTTAATCCCAACAGACCTACAAGTAAAACAGAACATCATCTCAAATCCAATCCAAAGAGCCCTACAAGTACGACAGAAAACAGTCCCAGATTTAGTCCAATGAGATCTACAAATGAAGCACAAACACAACCCCAAGTTTTAGCCAGTTTGTGAAACCTTTAGAATTTTATGTATAAATATGACCTAAAGCATCATCAGATTTTCTCATGAGTCCTAAATTAGATAAGAGAACACAGATAAACAAAACAGACAAGTATATTATACTTGGTCATTTATTTATTGAGGAAAAGCATCTAATATTACAAATCCGTTAGTGAGCAAAAGTATGTGAACCTCTAGTATTAGCAGTTCTTTTGAAGGTGAGTCATCAGAATCAAATGTTTTCAACAAATGGGATAAATTCAAAGCCATTCATACCCTCCAAAAGAGAGGTTGACCAACAAAGATCACTCCAAGATCAAGGCGTGCATGTAATAGTCCACAAAGGAACCAAGGGTAGCTTCTAAGTAACTAAAGGCCTCTCACATTGGCTATTATTAATTTTCATGGACAGGCCAAAAGGCTACTGGAAAAACGTTTTGTGGAGTGAGACTAAAATAGAGCAGATTGATATAAATGAGAAGCATGAAATTGAAGCATGTCAGCTGAAAGAAAAACACTCCATTCCAGTACAAGAACCTTAGCATATCTGTGAATCATGGTGGTGGTAGTATTGGGCTTCTTTGCTGCATCTGGGCCAGGACTACTGAGCATCATTGACAGAACAATTAATTCTGAATAATACAAGCAAAATAGATTATATTATACAAGGAAAATCTCAGGATGTCTGTGGATAAACTGAATCTCAATGGAACATGGATCACGCAGCAAGAGAAGGAACCGAAGTATACAAGCCATTTTAGAAAAAAGACGTTACAGATAAATACTATTAATGGCTTGAAATGGCCATGTCTTGACCTTAGTCCAATAGTAATGGTGTGGAAAGACCTGAAGAGAGCAATTCATGTGAGGAAACCCACCAAAATACCAGAGATGAAGCTGTTCTGTGGGGTGGAATGGGCTACATGGCAACATGCCACACCAGACAGTAAAGACAAAGATTCAACATACCTTTGCCACTCACATACGTAAAATTGAATTATATTCTTTAATTAATAAATGACCAAGTATAATATTTTTGTCTCATTGGGTTCTATATATATATATATATATATATATATATATATATGTGTGTGTGTGTGTGTATATATATATATATATTTGGAGCAACACGGACTTTCAACTCCCTCCACAAATTTTCTATGGGGCTGAGGTCTGGAGACTGGCTAGGCCACTCCAGGACATTGAAATGCTTTTTTAAGGAGCCACTCCTTCATTGACCGAGCGGTGTGTTTTGGGATCATTGTCATGCTGGAAGAACCCGCATGTTCCTCTCAATGCTCTCACTGATGGAAGGAGTGTTTTGTGGCTTAAATCGCAACATACATGGCCCCCCGTTCATTTCTTCCCTTAACACGGATCAGTCGTCCTGTCCCCTTTGCAGAAAAACAGCCCAAAAGCATGGATGTTTCCACCCCCATGCTTCACAGTAGGTTTGCGGCAACTCCAGAACTTCTTCCTCCCCATACAGGCGGCGAGTTTCATTTTGACGCATGTGTTTACCAAAAGTTCTATTTTAGGTTTTCATCTGACCACATTATGTTCTCCCAATCTTCTTCTGGATTCATCCATATGCTCTCGCTGGCAAACTCAGATGGACCTGGACAATGTACTGGTTTTTAAGCAGGGGACACGCCTGCCCTGCAGGATCCAAGTCCTCTCAGCATAGTGTGGTTACTGATGGTAGCCGTTTGTTACTCTTTTGGTCCCATCTCTTGGCAGGTCCCATGATTCATCATTCCCCTTCCGTGTAGTTCTGAGATTTTTTTTGCTCACCGTTCTCATGATCATTTTGACCCCACGGGATAGACTTGCGTGGAGCCCCAGAATACTGAGGGGAGGATTATCAATGGTCTTTGTATGTCTGTACAATTGCTCCAATTGATTTATTCACAACAACCTGCTTTGGCCTATTGTAGATTCACTCTTCTCCCACCTGGTGGCAGGTCTACAATTTCTTCCTGGTGTCCTTCGATGCCTCTTTGGGTCTTGGGCCATGGTTGAGTTTGGAGTCTGACTGTTTTGGGCTGTGGACGGTTTATTTTATACAGATACGCGGTCAACAGGTGCCATTTAATACAGGTAACGAGTGGAGGTACAGAAGGCTTCTTAAGAAGAAGTTACGGTCCCTGTGAGAGACAGAAATCTGCTTGTTTGTGGATGACCAAAATACTTATTTTCCATCCACCATGATTTAACAATTAAATTCCTTTAAAAAAAATTTCTTTAAAAATCCTACAATGTGGATTTCTTGGATTTTTTTCTCATTTTGCCTCTCATAGTTGAAGTGTACCTCAGATTAAAAAATTCGCCCTCTCTCATCATTCTAAGCCGAAAACTTGCACAATCATTGGCTGACTCAATACTTTTTTGGCCCCACTGTGTGTGTGTATATATACACACACACACACACCACACACACACAAACACACACACAACACACCCCCACAGTACTAGACACACTGAAGCTGCACCACTCCAAGCACCACTGTACGTGGCATAACAAAACACAATTCAAGGTTTTAGTCCAACAGACTTACAACTGAGGCAGAACACAATCCCAGGTTTAACCCAAAGAGACCTACAATTTGAGAAAGATGCAATGCAGGGTTTTTTCCAGTGAACCTTTCCAATCAAACATAATTCCCAGGTTTAATCCAACCAGGAGGGCCGAAAGCAGGCAGAACAGTCCCCAGCTGTTTTCTAAGTATACTATTATGAGTGAGGCATATTGTAGATAAAATAAAATAACTTAATTTCAGTGTAATATTCCAAATGAGACATTTTGTAAGCTATTTGTAAAAATGAGTATTATGCCATTCAGACAGAGATAATGTGTTTCCCCCCCTTCATTGAACCAGTTCTGGATTGTCCCTGCTAAAAATATGTTGCGCTGTCATATAAGACAGTTTTCCTATTCCATAAATTTTTTCTGTTGTGTGTAAGAGAAGAGAGAGAGTGGAGAGCGGGTAAGGAAGCTGAGTGAATCATAATACAAACAAACACAATTAAACAATTAAATAATACAAACAAAGAAAACCATACTTGTGGTCAATGGTAAATCAATACGAGAACCCTGCAGTATCTTGGGTATTTATCAGTACCTACAGTATTCCATATTCCATAGCATTGCTATATACTATGTTATACATATTACGTGGTTTATCTACTTTCACACAATTCCTAAAAGTAAATAAAGCCCAGGTAAACAAATGAGACAAAAATCTTATAATTGGCATTTATTTCTTGAGAAATTTATTCAATATTACATTTAGTTGAGTTCAAAAGTTGAGAACGCTTTTGCTTTCAGTATGTGGTGTGACCCCCCTGTGCCGCAATAACTGTAACTAAACGTTTGCTGTATCTGTTTGATCAGTCCTGCACACCGACATGGAAGAATTTTAGCCCATTCCTCCTAAGAACATGCTTCAGCTCTGGGCTGTTGGTGGGTTTCCTCACATTAGCTGCTCGCGCTTCAGGTCCTTTCCACACATTTTCTTTGGTTAATGCAGGAACTTTGACTTGGCCGTTCCAAACATTAACCTTTATTCTTCTTTAATTAACAATTCTTTGGTAGAACGACTTGTGTGCTCGGTCGTTTGTCTTTGCTTGGCATGCCCCCACCTTCTCTTTCGATTCAGTTTCATTGGACAGATGTCCTGACATTTTTCCTTTAGATTCTCTGATATCTTCAGAATTCATGGTTTCCCATCATATGGCAAGCGTCTGGTTCCAGATAATGGCGCAAAACAGGCCCAAACCATGATACTAACTACTACCACCGATGGTAGTCATTTAGTCAGCATTTCCTTTCTCCAAGCATCACACTTTCCACAAAACCTGCTTCCCAATAGCCCTTCTGGCTTGTCCACATGATCTTTAAGTCAAACTGGCAGATGAGCATCAATGTTCTTTTTGGAGAAGACGTGGCTTTGCCTCCTTCGTAACCCTGCCAGGCCAGACCACTTGTGTTGTGTCCGGGTGTTTCTTCTGATGGGTAGACTCATGACATTAACATTTCAGGACCAAACACCCGTTGCTCGGAAGTTTACCCTTGGTTATCTTGTAACCTCGCCAATCTATTACCATTTACATACAAACGCCTGTGCTCTTGGAGTGATCAATTGCTGGTCGACCACTCCTGGGGAGGGTAACAATGATCTTGAATTTCCTCCATTTGTACACAATCTGTCTGACTGTAAATTGGTGGAGTCCAAACTCTTTAGAGATGGTTTTGTAACCTTTTCCTGCCTGATGAGCATCAGCAACTCTTTTTTTTGAGGTCCTCAGAAATCTCCTTTGTTTGTGCCATGATACACTTCCACAAACATGGATTGTGAATAGCATACTTTGATAGATCCCTGTAATTATTAATTTATTTATCAATTTATTGATGCCATTAAGTGCTGGTCTAGCAATGGTTTAGCTGGTGAACTCAAATGATCTTGCAAGCAAAGCTGGAAGACTAGCACACCAGTGTCCAAAGCACAATAAATGCTGGTCTTTCCTGCTTTCTCAGCAAGGTGCTAAAAGCTGTTTACACTTCCCCTTCAATTATATTGCTAAATTCTTAGCTACAGTTCTTTGAAACAACACTTGTTGAGTGTGAATTCTAATATGGGCTTTTATATCATAGAATAAATTATAGGAGAGAGCCGTGTTGAACTCTAAAATCACATTTCTGAGGCCCCACACAAAGGACTTAATTTACAATTATTCTCGTCATGGGTCCTGCCAGGCAACCCGTGCTTGAGAATTAAATCAGGATTAGGATTCATTCAAGCGTGTCATTATCAGCCATTTCCAGTCCCTCAAATGAAGTGCATTACACTCTGGGGAGTATTATGAATTATTGGCACTCAGCTACAGTTCGCTTTTGTTCTGAGAACAAAAGTAGATATAGCAGTCGCCCCCATATTTAAAAATGATGAAAACTGTAACATAGAAAAATACACTATTTGGCCAAAGGCAGTTGTTACTAACTGTTGGATTTGAGCTAATGTGTCTTCTGGGATTGTCTAACGGGTGCATAAAATGAAGCATACACATAGTCTGCAATGATAAACACAAACATTTACATTTGTCATTGTCATAGCACCTTTTCAACAAGTAGCTTCATTAAAATTCTGCCCTCCTAGAACTACTCCAAGCAACTCGTGTTCACTGAAGATGATATGGCACCAAAACTATTACCTGTTTGAGGACTACAGTGACTCTGAAATAAATAATGCCTAGAGGCTCGCTCATGTTGTGTTTATTATATTCATTAGATTTTTTTTTTTTTAAATATGGTCAACAACTGGACTCAAAAACTTGGATTTGACAATCCATAGTACTCTTTTCCACTGATCTTCATTCCAATCTTTGTAAGCTTTAGCATATCTTAATCTTTTAACCAAGTACTAAAGCAATGGAATATCGTATCTAATGGTGGCCTAAGACTTTTGCTATATATAGTTTTATATTCTCTGTTTTTAATTTATTATTTATTCCCTTAAAGGTTATTTCCCTTTTGAGTCATCCCAAGGTTTGTTTCTCATCACATTTAGGGAGTTCCCACTTCCCACTGTCAGTGTAGGGCTGGCTAGTTGTAAAGCTGCTTTGAGACAATGCTGTACTGAAAAAAACAAAAAAACAACAACAAAAAAAAGGTGCTACAGAAATAAATCTGACCGAGCTACATTGGTGTGAAAAAGTATTTGCCCCCATCCTGAGTTCCTATTTTTTGCATGTTTGTCACACAAGTGTTTCGGAACGTCAAACCAATTTAAATATTAGTCAAAGACAACACAGGTACACACAAAATGCAGTTTTTAAATGAAGGTATTATTAAGGGAGAAAAAAAATCCAAACCTACATGGCCCTGTGTGAAAAAGTGATTGCCCCCCTTAAAACATAACTATGGTTTATCACACCCGTGTTCACTGTCTCTAGCCACACCTGTTCTCAATCAGGACATCACTTGAATAGGACCTGCCTGACAAAATGAAAACACCAAAGGACCCTTAAAAGCTACACATCATGCTGAGATCGAAAGAAATTCAGGAACAATTGAGAAAGAAAGTAATTGAGATCTATCAGTCTGGAGAGGGTTATAAAGCCATTTCTAAAGCTTTGGGACTCCAGCAAACCACAGTGAGAGCCCTTATCCACAAATGGCGAAGACATGGAACAGTGGTAAACCTTCCCAGGAGTGGCCGGCCGACCAAAATTACCCCAAGAGCACAGCGATGACTCATCCAAGAGGTCACAAAAGACCCCACAACAACATCCACAGAACTGCAGGCCTCACTTGTCTCAATTAAGGTCAGTGTTCATGCCTCCACCATAAGAAAGAGACTGGGCAAAAATGGTCTGCATGGCCAAGTTCCAAGGTGAAAACCACTGCTGAGCAAAAATAACATTAAAGCTCGTCTCAACAAAATCTTGATGATGCCCAAGATTCTTGGGAAGATATTCTGTGGACTGACGAGACAAAAGTTGAACTCATTGGAAGGTGTGTGTCCCAGTACATCTGATGTAAAAGTAACACAGCATTTCAGAAAAAGAACATTATAGCAACAGTAAAATATGGTGGTGGTAGTGTGATGGTCTGGGGCTGTTTTGCTGCTTCAGGACCTGGAAGACTTGCTGTGATAAATGGAACTATGAATTCTGCTCTCTACCAAAAAATACTGAAGGAGAATGTCCGGCCATCTGTTTCTGACCTCAAGCTGAAATGTACTTGGGTTCTGCAGCAGAACAATGATCCAAAACACACCAGAAAGTCCACCTCTGAAGAAAAACAAAATGAAGACTTGAGTGGCCTAGTCAAAGTCCTGACCTGAATCTTAAAAATGTGTATGAATTACAACGATTACCTTAAAAACCCTCCAATGTGGCTGAATTACAACAATTCTGCAAAGATGAGTGGCCAAAATTCCTCCACAATGCTGTAAAGGACTCATTGCAAGTTATCGAAATCGCTTGGTTGCAGTTGTTGCTGCTAATGGTGGCCCGACCAGTTATTAGGTTTAGGGGGCAATCACTTTCACACAGAGCCATGTAGGTTTGGATTTTTTTCTCAATTAATAATAAACACCTTCATTTAAAAACTGCATTTTGTGTTTACTTGTGTTGTCTGACTAATATTTAAATTGGTTTGATGTTCCAAAACACTTAAGTGTGACAAACATGCAAAAAATAAAAAAAAGGAAATCAGGAAGGGGGCAAACACTTTTTCACACCACTGTATGTTTCATATTCCAAAATGGTGGTATGCAAAATAAGTGGAGTGGGAATGGTTTTAGAATGGCCCACGGTTCTAGATTGTGCTTTCCTGCGACCCTGTCCAGGATTAAGAGGATATGAATGAATGAAGGATGACATGAGCATGATGTTCAGGTGTCCACATACATTTTTCCATTTCCTATATCCTGTATCTTGAGGAGCCTTGTGAACTGTGTGGTTTGTTTGCTGAAAAAGCCTATACACAATCTGTCAATGATGACTCACTGTGTCTCTATTAAAAACTCAGTCATTGACAAGAGGTTAATGAGGTCGTCGATTACATTGGCAGTTCCATACAACTGACAAACTTGGTACATTTACTGGCTGCATTAGGGGTGGGGTGGTGGTTGGGGGTGTCAACACAATGTGCAAGAAGAAAAACACCCGCAGAGACAAAGTGGCTCAGTGGCTAAAGCTTTTATGTACTATTCCAATGATTGTGAGTTAAATTACTGACTTATGCTACCACTTCTCGACTTTGGAACCATAAATGTTCAGCTGCTCTGGGTAAGGGTGTGTGTTAAATGCTGGAATGTTGATGGAGGATACCAATTTGTGGCAGGTGACTCAATAAAGGCTCAGAGCGACTAGCAAATAGGTTGCAAGTTAAAATCTCAGCTCTACCAAGCTGCCACAGTTGGACTCTTCAGCAAATCGATAATTGTAATCTGCAAAGTGTGTACAGTGAGTAATTACTACTGTGCTTGAAAATGTCTTCAGAAGCAGGACTCTATGTCAGGAGCTTCTTGGATGAAGTTTTGAAGACCTTCCATGTGCACATGCTTCATTACATTTACAGCACCACCTATCTACAGTGACCTATAGTTGCGATCAGCAGGGACCTTGCTGGTGGCTCCAACAGTGGCAGCTTGGTAGAACTGGGATTTGAACACACATGCTTTCAACCAGAGGTTGGAACAAGTTGCAAGTTACAAGTAAATCTCAAGTTTTGAGACTCAAGTCCCAAGTCAATACAAGCAAATCCTGAGGCAAGTCCTAAACCTCAAGTTCTATTCGAGTCACCAAATGTGGATTGTTTTATTGAGCTTTCATCCAAACTAAACAGGTTAACAAAGTAAGTATTCATAGCCAGAAGTTGTCACAGCTACCGAGACAATTTTTGACAGCTAAGTTAGTTAATTACTATGTAAACTATATAAGCACAGACATACAGTTCTTTGTGTAGCCTCAAATGTCGAATCAGTTATCGCCACTCCACATTTTGCATGTTGCAGCTATTCTTTTATTCACTACCGCATAGTCACTACGGAATAGTTAAAAAATGTTCACTTTGGCAGCATGTTTCTAGCAGGTACAAACCAACATTGGTCCCCCCACCCCAAAGTTTCCCACGACGGATTGCAGAATTTCCCTTGTTGCTAGGTTACGGATACACAAAACAACAGCTCAGCTCCCTAGCATTACAGTGATACAGTGCCATGCAAGCAATACAAAAGTGTCAGTTATGTGATCCAATATCATGTTAACACTTGAAAATAAATAGTTGTGTTAAAAAATGGGGGGCTCTCCAGTCATTTTGAGTCTTAAACTCCGGTTCCAAGTTCAAGTTGCTGATGGTAAGGTCAAAGCCGAGTCGCAAGTCATCAAAATCAAGTGAGTCCACACCTTTGCTTTCAACCGAAATTCTCACTATAATCACTATAATAAGGAGTAAATACAAACTCTACACAGACCTAAACCAGGAAGAGGGACTGAACCTAGGGTGATGAAAGACACAACATGCCCAGTCTGTGCCACTGCAGTGGTGTAAATTACATCACAATAAGCTCTGGAGCAGTGGAAAAGGATTCCAAAATGACAAGCCATAGGCCTATATTAGGCAGGCAAAAAGTGGGTTTGTTTGATGTCATAACACTGCCTTTCCAAACTGATAGTGGCAACTGCAAAGTATGGTGGAGGAAGAAAAATAGTCTGGGGTAGGTTTTAATAGTATCAAATAACTCCAGTGAAGGGAAAGCTTAACCATACATAATGATCCTCCAGAGAATTGTGTGCCTTTTGCAATTCCATGTTACTTTTACTCATTTGACATGGATTTCATGAAGCCCCACAGGATGTGATACTTTTCAAAAAAAACTCCAGCCGACTGACTTTCAGGAAACCTGTCTGGATAAAGAGAATGGAGCAAATGATCCGGCATAAAGTAGATTTATGTGGCATCCCAGGCGGTTAGAGCCTCCCGTTAACCCTGCACAGCACATTGAGAGAGACACGCGGCAGATCTTAATGAAAACAAACAACCCTCTAAATGAGATCAATGATCGCTGAATTACGCAGGAGTGTGATTAATATTCCAGTCCATCTGGAGCACGCGGACTGACAGAACACCGAGCGGTGACATGAAATCTTTTACACAATGAAATCAATTAATCAGGCTCAATCCTGAGCATGATTACAACACAGACGTGCACAACGTTTGATTTATGATCCTGCACCTCTGATGTTAATTCCATGGCGCATGTATAACAGTACTTGGAGGAAACCTAGCCCAGGAAGTGAAAGCAGTGATGGATTGCAGTTCATACACCCTAACAGGGACTGGTTCTAGGAGTGATAATGTTCAGGGTCATTGCTTTTTCTGCACTGGAAAGCTGACAGGCTCAATTAGACTATGTATAAATCTAGGGCCGAGCAGGTGGCTAGCTATATATCACATAGATCACACGTTCAGGTTTGCATATGTATCTCTCAAGAAAGAAAGAAAAAAAAAAACACTTGCCAGGGCAAAATCTTCCTTTCTTACACATTACTTTGTGCAACTATTCCACGAAGATGGTCAGTCTACAGAAACGTCCACGCAAGATGTCTTCAAACATATTTATTTTTCTAACATTTAAACTTAAACCATGTTGTTACTAGTGTACCAATAGAGCCGAGTCTGAGTCAAGAACAAGACCAAGACTTTTAGTAGACGAGTCCGAGTTAAGACAGAAACCAGGAGTGGCTGAGACCAAGATCAGATTAAGATTTTTTTACCATACAAGAATTTAAAAAAAGAAATTGAAAAAGATTTAATTATTTTTTAATTCACCTTACATTATCATTCATTATACAGGAATAAATATATATAACATATAACATATAATATATGTAGGAATAAATATTATATTTCATCATATATTTTGTATTCATTTACTTTCTTATCCACAGACATTACTGCAGACATAAATTACAGCTTCGTGATTGG